>JASAMV010009162.1:0-30332 GCA_030248065.1 Rhynchonema sp. JSB1_4
AAACATATATCTTCAGGAAAAACCACAATTTTGAACGCAATTCGTCTCCAGCGACCGGATTGGAGTACCGTTGAAGAACCTGTTCATGAATGGACATCTTCAGGCGTGTTGCAAGCATACTACACCGACCAGTCAAGGTTAGCATTATAAAATATTTCTATTATACTTTCAAAGCATTTTGTGACAAAAAATCTATTTAAAGTGATTTCTTTCGAGCCATTTTTCTCACAAAATAAACGCAGGGTATCAGAAACTGAAATTTGCAAAATACATTCTCAATTTACTAGTTTACGCAATCCAGAAACTTTCAAACGACCACAAAACATAAAAGAATCCAGGCGACTCTATCCAGTATATAGGATAATTAAATCTAAGCAATTTCCTATTCCGCAATTCTTTTTCAACAAGAAAAACAATAACTTGATCAAACTTAAACATATTTGACAAATTTTTAATTGCAGATACGCATATGAGCTTCAAACAACTGTCTTACGCTCACATGTCACTGTATCCGAACAAGCTCGCGCCACATCCACGGTTATTTTATTTTCTATGAATTTCCATTTTTATTCTCATTCCGATTTTCGCCTCAATCTTACACCTTGCTGTCATTAAAGCTGTTGCCAGATTAGACTCCACCAATAGAATGTGAAATTTTTTTCGTATCTAGTATTCTAAACATCAAGCCCCGTGGAAGGCTTGTTAACCAGGAGATTCAATAAGACATTTCATAACGAAATCAATTATATATATCACATAAATTTCAGAAACTTGTCATCATCGAGCGCGCATTCCCATCGTCGAAACCGTTCGTTCAACTAATGAGTCATATGTTGACGTCGAATCAAAAGGAACTTCTTCACTTCTTTTCAAATGTCTGTGCCGATCATTGTCTCAAACCGAACATGCATGTCTACATAAATTGTGATCTCGACACCATCGACTCGCGTCTCAAAAAACGTGCTCGACCACAAGAAGTTTTGAAGGTAGATAAGAATTATAATTCCCAACTGATCGCACAACAACTCTCGCACTATCAAAAGCTCGCTGCCATTGGTGAGCACGTCGAATACGTGACAAACGAAGCAGACATTCAAAGCACTGTGGAATCGATAATTTCGAAAATCGAGAATTTCTTCAATTTCAAAAGTGTTTGAAAGAATTTTCATGTTTTGAACTTTAAATCTGCTCAAATCTGGTGGCCTTGAAAATATTTTTAGCGTACGATATCACACACACATACTATTCGCTCATGTCATACACTGATATATTGTACTCGACAAATCAGCCTTTTCATATTTTTTCAATTCTTATTAAATAGAATATATTAAAAAATTTAACTAACCGCCTTTCTTACAAAAATAACTGCAGATATTGTTAAATAAAACAACCTTATTCCGTTATATTATGTTTATTCTTTATTCAATTTTCGTTATTTTTTAACATCAAATATCAATCTTTTTATCATGCTACTTGGCCTGTCATTCATATCATTATTTGACTCAATATAATTTCAATAATATTTAAAATTTCCATTTCTTTCTCTTCATTTCTTTTTTCGAGATATAACACAAATTTCGCGTATAAACTGCTTTCTCCCTCTTGCCTTTTTTGGACATACAGTACAGTACTTAATCCTTTCAACATGTTAGTTCTCACTTAGCCTGCAGTTAAACATTTTACGTCCTATTTGCAACTTGTATTCACCTATTTTGCCATGCTAAAAATAAAATAAAATTAACTGACTTGACAACCAGTCCTCAATTCGTTATCAACATCTTCACGTTGCGTTCTCATTGTCTCCGACAAAATCTCATCCACAATTGAAGACGATTCTGACGATTCCTAAAAAAATAAACATCCAATCCTAAATAACCCGAGTAGAGCAAATCTTATTGACAATTGAAAACGATTTCAATAATTCCTTAAAAAATAAACACGCAATCCTAAATAACCACAGTAATTCTTTCTCACGTAATATTATATTCTCATAAAAAAAACAAAAAAAAATCAACATCATACTTTTCCAATATAACCGCTATTCTTCTCATTGCCTCTCAAGGTTGCACCAACAATTACGTTTGACTCCGATATTACGGCCTGAGGAATTCACTTTTTAATTCTTAAATATATAACTACAAATTCACAAACAAATCTTTATAAAGCATACCTTTGAATTTGCAACAACGCTTGCTCTTTTACAAACACTCGGCGCTTCTCCATCCAAAATTTCCTCCACAGCACTCGTTGTAACAACCGATGATGTCTAAAATCAGTTCAACAAATTTAACAGTAATAAGTCTCTCTAATTCTCATAATAGTTTGCAATACTCGTCGCCCATACATCAATTTCAATAAAATCTAACTGTCCTATATAAACTTAAAGTCTTTTCGAGTGTCAATTCTAAGTTCTCTACTGTCTCACATCAAAAACTTATATATGTCAAACCTCCAATCGTTCCACATCTTGCCTGTCGCATTTTTTAGAATGCCACACCACATACCGAACATTCACTACTTACCGTTTAAACTGTCAGTTTTCGTAACACGACAACTATGAAAGAACATTTCTTCCAACCAAACATTTTCGAACACTCAGAACCTAACATCTTCAAAATTATCTCGCATCAAAATACCAGAATTTAATAGCTTCGATCAAAAAATGCATTAATGACGCAAATAAACAAACTAAATTTTTCGTCCAAAAACTGCTATCGGCTTTCCAATCTTTCTCAAAAATTATCAACTTTTTTCCAAACTGCTGGCCGTTCGATTTCGATTTTTTTCACATGTCCAGTGTCGAATATCCAATACTTCTACATGTCCGCCGTTGCCTGCTGCGTATTTCCTACTTTCGCGACCGTTAACTTCGGATCCAAAAAATCAAATTTTTCCCCACCAAATACCTAATTGAAGTTTAAACCTTGTTATACATTAAGATCTTTCAATAACACACAAACATACAATAAAAACAAAACCCATAAACAAATATTTATAACTATACCTCCGAATTCGCAACAGCACTTCCCGTTTTAGAAACATTTGATGTTGCTCGACTCAAAATTTGCTCCATAGCACTTGTTCCAGCCACCGATGACACCTCAAGATATAATTAATTTAACAACACGAAGTTTCTTAAACGCGTCACACACACTAACTCCTATATAATTCAATCCTCCCCAGTCCGAAAAATGCATTTCTTTTTCCTACTAGGCGCCTATTCCAAATTTTCTATTCACTATAACTCAAAACACTCCAATAACACACAAATAAACAATAAAAATATTTTTTCAACGATAAAACAAGCTCTATGCCAAATAACTTATCATTAGCCTCAGTGATTCATTAACAACTAAATTTGCCAATCCTAATCATTTTAAAGAAAATATCCTAGCCATTGTCAATACGTATAGGTTCATATTAGTCATAGTAATTATGTATCAAGACCTACTTCCTAATATAATACAAAAAATATCTCAATAACAAATTTATGACATGAGTATTCAACAGTTCAGACTAGCCTTTAATTGTGGTCGCATCGGATCTCGTCGCAATCCTGTCAGACCCACATCATTCGACATTCCTTGTTCCATCTGAAATAGACTGCAAACTTCACAACAGACCTAAAATATTCATATTTTTGAACAATCTTCTCATAACCACAATCCAATATTCTACGATATCAAAAACAAAGGAATTTAGCGAAAATTTTTGTAAAAAATTTCCTTTTTTTCCTTTATATTTCAATCACGCTTAAAAATATTTGCCACATAAATATTGAACACCATCTCGAACAAAGTTCTTCTTCCTGTCTTTTTTATATGGAACTTGAATCTTTTCACCTTACACGTGTTCAAAACAATTTCTTTTGGTCAATTTTTGTCACAAATAAAAGTTTGGCAACATATTACACTTTTATTAATTCTATTAAAAAACTTCAACGATTTAGATAAAAAATTATTCATAAGGAAATCACAAAAATTTCCCCTTGCTACTCTGAAAAAACTATTTCTCGCGTCTTCAATGCTTCCAAAACCTCTCCGTTTCGATTTTAACATTTTTCCTTCCTACTTTCTTTATTTAATTCTCAATGTTACCCTCGCCTCTCAAATTATCGCTAGCTTTACAAATTCCTCTTTTATTTATTCAAATTTACAAGTCCATATAATCATTACAAAATAAAAACTTTCTATATCTAACCAACAAATCCTTGGAAACACTTCGTTCAGTGCCATTGTTTATCGACGTCTGAGCACTCGATGATTCCACATTCAGCTGTAAACATATATACATACAATAGATCCTTCAATACTTTTCATTCAACATTACAACCACATAACAAACCTCAGTACTGTATCGTCCCTGTGTTGTTGAGTGAAACATTCGAGTCGAGTTGCCCTCAAAACGCCCACTCGGCTCAAGTATTTCCTTGTCCACAGCACGAGTTGAAATTGTGTTCTTTTCATTCTGAGCCAGCGCTGCAAATTCCTCATCCGACACAGCTATATCAACCTGCGGATAATAAACGCCGACATGTCCATCTGAATACGGAACAGCCTCTGGCACAGTCTTCCGTCCGCCCCGCGTTCCCCTTTTCCGAACCGGTATCTCTGCAAAAATACAAATCATTTAATATTATTATCAGCTACAAAATTTCACTTATATTAGGCACGTCATCAATTTCACATCATATTTTCATTCTATATTCCTATAATCAATTATATACAATTACTCAACTAAACCAAATATAATATAATTCAAGAGAAAGATTCAAAACAGATTATCTTTAAACTCACTCGTTCCATCTCCCGTTTTAGCCTCCAATCGATATTCGGCTGCGTGTCGACCAGTCGTGTACGTCTCACCGCGATGCATTTCCAACATTTGTAAAGCTGCGGCCGTATTCATTGGTTCGGTGTCGGTAACATGCACCCGTCCTTGTCGTTTACCAACTCGCGTGCCATCTAAAGTTATCTCCATTTCACATTTATATTAGTTTTTCTTATGTCTATGTTACTTTAACAATGTCCATTCGATTACCTAACATTAAAATTCATACAAACCCAACCTCAAGAGCAACATAATTCGCTATTAAATTTTTCTCCTATTTTGAGTTCTTTGCTCTACAATCTATCCAAAACAAAACATAATTTCTAGCAGATTGATCATCTTACCTGCTTTCGGGTGGCCCTTTTTGCCTCTGGTCGAGCTCGATTGAAAATATTGACTTCGTTTCACCGGATTATTTTCGTATTGTTTCACACAAGCCTGGTGAATATTGCGAAAAATCGTGTAGTACGCCCGACACACGGCAACGCGATGAAGCACATACTGAACGATGTGAATGCACAAACCATTCGCTGAAATCACAACATTGTTTTATTTTTTCAAGTACAATACATCTGAATCTCTATCATGATACCCTTTATCATATTCCCATTTTAAAAAAACCTAATCGTTCAACAAAATTTTTTTATCCCAACAAACATCGCTTTTGAAAATCGATGCAATGCACATTGTAGTTGGCATCTCCAAAACGACAATACACGTGGAATGTACCCAGAATCGGACATTCTTCTTCGCTAATTGCTCCAATTTGAATATCTCCTCGTTCTGTAGGATTGCCCTGTAAATTTAGCACACTTTAAGCATTGTACAATTTTTTTTCTATTTTATCGTCCACAAAATATTCAAACTATTAATAGAGATACCCCATATATGCTTTTTTCCATAATTACCATTTAAAATTTAAATTCAAATAAAATACCTATATCCTACATAAATGTTAGACTTTTTACTTACGCTTATCAGAGAACAATGAAACACAGCTCGCTTTCCAGTTCGGCTCACACATTTTTGCGTCCAATTTCCGTGCGTACTCCGTGCAGTCTGCACAAGTCGACGCCAGTCCGCCATTTTGACGCGATACGGCGGCTCAATCAGATCATCTTCTAAAAAATCCAATAATGTAATACTGATCAATCTTTTTCTTTTCCCGATTTTCTCCCTTGAATTGACAACTTTGCAAGATGCTAATATCCCTTTCAAATTCACCTTGCTCAATCATAACATTCCTTCCAAATTCACCTTCAAACAACATATTAAGCACATCAATACGCACAAAATTACAATCTGGTTAAAAAGGCAAACGAGTAATCAAACTACAAGTTACACACACTGAAGCCATACCTCAATAATAAAAAACTAGTCAATTTTTTTCTGAAAAATTCATCGCTTGAAAGTTTTATTACCCGGCAATCCTAAGCTACGGAGAATCAATCGCTGATCATTCGAATCCATCGGACTTCCAATTGATAATCCATGCTCACGCAAAAGTTCCTCACGAATCTCCGCATTCACTTCCCACGGTCCTGCATATATATTGTGGCAACTTAACAACAATCCCTGTAAACCTATTCCACTCTAATAAAAAAATTCTAAAATTCGATGGAACTTTACCATGATCCATTACGGCGGCAATTGTCAAATTTTCATGCTGAGTCGTGATAAAATCTGCCAACCGAAGCATCATTTGAGATCGAGAGCACGTCTTGCCCGTGTAAGATTTCTGCCTGAAAACATAAACCGACAAGTTTTACTCGCTAATTCCTCCATACAAAAATAAAAATTTCACATAAATGCTTCTATCCAATAATACGAAAATTGCGCTTCAATTTATACTAACGCTCCCTGAATCGACTCTTGCACATTTGTATTAGCCGTTGGTCCCAGACTACGATGAGCTTCGATACTGTCAATCGCATCCCTGCCAGTGAAATAGTTGATCAGTCGGTGTCGCAGCGACCTGAACAAAATTCAAGTTTAACATTTTACACCTTTATAATCAAACTTCATTAACCGCACCCTTTCAAATACGCAACAAAATTTGGAACAATGTTCAATCGCTCCAGATTTGCTTGAAGCTCGTCAATTTTCACTTCAATTTCGCTTGGATCACATCCGACCAGACCTGTCTTCCAGACTAATCCACGACCCCATGCTCCAGCTGAAACATAAAAGTATACATTCACTAAAAATAAAACAAATATTTCTTATTTTAACAAACCTCACTTAATACAACTAACCAGTTTTGTATCCGAAAATCAAATCTCGAACAGTTTTTTTCACATTCATCGGCGCGCCGGTCAAATTTGCCATTACATTCCGTCTGCAAAATAATTTTCTCATATGTTTATACTGTAATTTCTTATTTCAAATCTTCATCTCCAAAAAGGGTCTATTTTCTCAACTTTTATTCCATGAACCTTTGAAAATCAATCTGTATACACTCCCTTTCGCAAATACTCTTCACAGACCAAGTATACTTGTAAGCACATTTCACATTCTTCCAAACTCCCTACACAGACATACTTGAAATGAACAATGCATTCACGTCGAAGAACATTCGGCCGAAACATGAACACGTTGTTTGACGCATTTTGTAGAGCTGCCTCCGAATCTGTCACCACATGTGAAAATTGAAGATTTTCCGGCATCTCGTCAACAATCGGATAATGTTCTGAAAATATTTTTATGCTATTTCTCCCGCTCTCTTTCTCTTTCCTCATTTCTAATATCACTTCTAATCGCTAAATTCAACAATTTCACAAACACTTCGAACGCACCAGAAACAATATCCCACTATAAAATTATGTTTTAATCTCATTGTAATATAAAATTCCTTCAACATCATGTACTAAACTTTCTTCTATCATTACTACACATGGCAATTTACACATACCTTCATCCTATTATTTCACAATATCAACCAACAAATATTCAACCACTTACCAATGTAATGAATCATAATCTGTTTCAGACACCACGTATAGTTTTCTGTCGTTCGCCTAAAAATTCCATTTATTATGAAAACATTTTGCTATTCCTCCGCAGACAATTGTACTCTATAGTTGTGCTCAACTTTCTATAATCCTAACAATGCTCCTATTAAAACAATTTTCCCTTCCTTCTAAGATGGACCTTCAAATAATTCAATTTCCAAAAATACGAATCTCTATCCAATGCTTTATTCCTCGATTTGCATTATGCCTCAATTCTATTATAAAATATATGACAGACACACTTTATTTCCTCAAAAACTCCAAAACCTAAATAATCAACATCAATACCTTGACATCATAACAGAGGCAATCGGAACAAAACAGCGACGATCATCCATGGTAGCACCGAATCTCTCCCTCGTATGTGATGCGCGACGTCGATGAGTGTGTAATTCCACCGATATGTTCAAATTATAGTCGCCAGCAACCTGCCAATAATTTCAAAATAAAACACATTTTTTCCCTGTTAAAGATGCTCGTTAACAACCCTTCGACTGCGGCTGATCTTGCGGCGTAATATATTTTAACAAAGTTTGGAGATCGTTCTACTGGACCCTAATATATCGAACCGATTAGTCAGTTTTCGATGTTTCACAGCCACACTCAACTTTGCCCCCGGGTGAAAATGATCGAAAAAATTTGAAATGCTGCTCTGATACCAATAACCTGCCTCAAAGTTTAATACTGGAGTGACAGCAATCTTCAACATTCTAGCAAAAACCGGAAGGCACAATACCTATTAAAACGTCCGCATTGTTAAATAAAAAAATTAAAGCTTTTACAAGCCTAGCCATTGTTTGTTAGCATTTTCTACTCATATCTGTAAACGATCTTTAAATTTTGTTTTTATCTGCTACCCCCAAGATGAAGCGCCGTCAAACAGTTGTTAACCAGCACTTCTAAACCATTTTTTCTCTAATAAATACTCCATCCAAAATATTAATTCATCTCCCACTTTCCAATTCTCCATTTACTTGTATATTCCAAATATACCTCAAATGTCACATCGAGTTGCGCCGTAGAATTGTGAGTATTGTATCGCGCTTGCTTTGCAAGATGCGCGTTCTCCAAAGCTGACCGCAAAACAAACAATGAGGACGGCGGCATTATAATGAATATGTCACGCGTGTCGCTCCATTTCACTGCAATATAAACGCAAAAAATTCTTTCTTAACTACATTTTCGCAACAACAGTCACAATTAGTGTAATCCAAATACTCTGACATAAACAACATTACCGCAATTATATATCTCATTTAATCAATCAAAAAAAAAATACCCCGTCAATTTGATTTATCAAATTTTACAAATTCCAAAATCATAACTTAAATGTATGTATTTTCAATATTAAAACTAAATGAATACCCTTCTCTACAACCTTAATTTGAAATAATGACTTTGTTACCCTCTGTATCAACCAACCCAGTATCGTTTGTTCCCTTTTCAAACATTCCAGCAATTTCGCATCTGGCAAATCGTCTGCACGAAACATGCGGGGAATCAACCGCCTCTGCTTTGCCGGAGCCTACAAACGATCTACAAAATAGATATTGCATCACAATTATCCCCCTATATGACGAAAATTTCATTTCCCTCAAAACAATTAACTTTTATAATCTCATTCCCCTCAAAACAAATACACGCTATATACAAACATCCGCAGTTATATAATAAATCTTAAATTTTTCCCGCGTAAAAAATCCAACAAGAAAATTCTCCCTACAAAAAATGGAACCAATTGAATTAAAAACATTGACTTTCAATATAATAAAAAATATTTTTCTATCCGACAAAAAACCATTAACCACCCAAACCCCATCAGACACCTAACACAAAGTGATACATACTACACAATCTCTAAGTCCCTACTTTTACCTCAAGACGTTTGTGTTGCCAATGATAACTGCGACTCGTGTTCACTGGTATTAAACCGGCAACATCATTTGCGGAAATTCGACAATTGCCCGCTGTTGAAAATCGATTCAATAGAAGCGATTCAACAGTTCTCATTCGAGCAGCTCCCACCCATCTGTGTTTCACGGTAATCGGTTCGTATAGACTGGATGGAAATCGTTTTCTAAAAAACAAACATTTATCCTTCCTCTCACTATACACGACAAATACATACTTAATTACTCAGTCTAATAATCACGTTAAAAATATAAATTTGTCTACTTTCTATAACATTTTCTCAAAAATTAATTTCCATATATCTCAATAAATTCCAAACATTCACTACCATAAAACTCATTATACCTCTCACAATAGATAACAACCAAAATATTGTCTCAAATATCGACCACAATCCATTTGAAAACTACCAACCGTACAGGTTCCAAATAATCTGAACTTTTCTACTATTAAATAATATTACACGTCACTATATCACTATAATACACTTTGACTATGCTGTTATACAAGACGCAACTGATCCAAAACAACAACATTACCATTCATATTCCCAATATTTTCAAAAAATACTAATACTCACCGATTATCAATCGATTGTGTCTTTAGACCTCGTCTTTGACTACCTCGAACTGCTGCATGAATATGTCGCGGATTTCCCAGCCATCTATACTGCACTATCAGGTAATCGAACCGCTTCGACTCTGGATCTCTTGACATCCATCGTTTCGCACAAATTTCCGATTCCAATCTTGTCATCGACACAATTCGCGTAGTTATGCGCAAATAATCTGCACACTCGGACATTGTACACATCCGCGTAGTAACCTATATAAATTCTAGTTATGTTCAAATACTATTGTTTAAAAATTATGCTACCGTTAACCCACCAAAATTGACTAGCTTTTTCCAACACACAAATCTTACAAACAATTCTAAATTTTTTATTTGAGAATTTTATACTTTACAGTACACTCGAAACCTTCTAACTATACTCACTCAATCAATATGCACTAATTACACAACACAATCCAACCTATCGGTAAACTAACCAAATAGTCCAAACCAAGAAAATCTCGTCCAAAGCCAACAGCCGATTCCACGTTTACATTCGGAAGTTCACTCAGAATATCGCGCGCCTCTTCAGCATTCACGAATGGTACAACCCCTTTCCGCGCATGGACTCGAATCGCACGTTCCATCTCCTGCACATATTAGCAACCACATGCCGACAAAAAATAACATGAAATATCTCAAAAATTTTATAAAAAACACCCCTATCCCAAAAGCCTTACAAACTCTTAAGACATTCTAAGCTAAATTTTTTCCACCACATTTAATAAACCCGCTCATTCATCAACAATATCAATAATAACCACTTATCCAACTATAAGCCAACGATATCAAGGTATCTCTATTTCCATCTCCAACCTCTAATATTACGCAAACCATCTACCTGAACAGTCAAACACCGCATCGGTTGAATCCGCATGTGATAATCTTCATCAAATGTCATAAAAAAATCGTAATGTCGCACATTCAACCACGATAGACCGTCCATTTTTGTCGCCACGTACGCCATTGACTGATCCTCCCTGAACCAAAAAATTCTTTAAAGTCCAACTTGATTATCTTAGCGAAAAATACTTCATCAAATACCAATTAAACAACATTGTCCATAAAATCCCAGTATAAAACAAAAAAATTTACATTCAAATTACTTCATTCAACAAATCACATTCCAAAACTTAACCTGAGATCATAGTACGTCGTCGATACACGATGTTCCGTTGATACGAATTTCATCGGGCAGCGATTGAAAACCGGATAGTTATTCAAGCCAGCCATTATACACGCAATACTTGACGCCGCCACATCCACATCCCGATGGAAGATTAAACAATCCGGATCCCGTTTGTCACACATCGTCTGCTCGTTGTCATTGTAATCAACGTACAGATTGATTCTGAAGCAACAAACAATCTTTCCCACCAAAATACAAAATAAAAAAATTACTTATCACTCCACATATTTTTTAACACAAACCACATACTAAACTATAATTCGAAATACCTCCCTCAAATCTACCACTCAGGACTTAAAACACAAATATTCATCGAAACCAATATAACAAAACAAAAGATACAGAAACCATCTTAATTACTTTCAAACTCGCTAAATTACTCAAGTCCAGCAAATCCATTTTCAAATTAAAATTCCCGACATCACAATTTACATACATTAATCCTACCACAACTTAAATTCCCCTTTTTTATACTTAAAGTACTACGGACCGCATCCAATAACAATAGTTATAATTTCAAAACTAATCTCACCGCTCAACAAACGGTTCAATTCGAAGCAAATTCGAACATATTCGATATCGTTCATCTTTCGACACTTCGCAGTGATTTATCGCACTGATTTCCAAGTGTGCCTGGAAAACTACACAAAAATATTACTTTCTCTCTTCACATTTATCACTTGCATTATCCTAATTCTTATCACTATATCCAGAATACAATTTTAACCTGTAATGTCACACTTAACAAACCGAAACAAATAACAACTTATCTATCAAATTACCACTTCTTCTCACTATCTTACGAAATATTTCGAGTGAAACTCTTATCTTTTCTGATTCGTCATCATGATACCAATTTTTAATCTGTACAAATTACTCCAACCACTAACACGCTCAATACTCTGCTTCCGAAGATTTCTATAATTCGCCACAATATCATCCCCAGCACATCTCTCGGCATCATCACATAGTTTTTTCTTCAGAGCTGACGCCGAAAACGGATCATCCATCCTTGGAAGTTCGTCCAATGGCGTCAACAAAACCGAACTTGTAGCTTCCCTATCGGGCACTGAAAAAATAATAATTTTTCAATTACAATACCATCCCATACAACAAAACATTATAATCAATTCAAACACATCATCAGACAACGAAAAAACTACACAAACTTCTTAACTTTAAAATTCACCCTCTTGTTTCTTACACTCCAATTTTAGCTCCACAAACTAAATTTCAACTCGAAACACAAACAATTTTAAAACAATATCTTACTATGCCGTTTAACAATTCGCTTTTCACTTTCACTCGATTCGCACACTGTCTCCACGTCAATCTCAATGTCGGATTCTGCAAGTAAAACAACGATGTCTATGAAAAACTAAATATTCCGTATTAACAAAATATCACCAAAAAAACAACGAACATATCTATATATACATACATTACAAAATCCTACACCGATCCTCAAAAATCGATTTTCCAATTTACTTTCTATCTCCTCAAGTAAAAAATTTCTACATTTTTCAAATCTAAATTATTACCCGACAAATCCAATTCCTGTTGTCTTCGTCGCTCCAATTTTGACGACGAACATGAAGCTTGCAAAACCAATTTTTCGCCACTTGCTCGTCTCCGCAACCATTTCGACGGACTATTGCAATCGCCAACCGAATCATCGTCTGTACAAAACCCCCTCTGTCCACCGTCCACTATCTAAAACAAAAATAAAATTTACGCATCCTTTAATCTCGATTTTCAAAATTGAGTTGCATTATTTTTCGTCTCAAATCTCAGAAAACATCTGGCAAACAATGTTTATCTAATTTTTCATATCACCTCCAACTATTTCACGTTTAAGTTCAATCCATTATCAAACCGACCTCCGAATCATCCTCGTTTCCCACACCATCCTGCAATACATCGTGTCCATTTTCCACACAATGCCCAAATTCATCCTCACTCGAATACATATCACGAATCGACTGAAATCAAATCAACACATCGTTCATTTTTTACGCAACAACATTTCATTTTACAAATTACCAGATGTGTAATATAATTTCCACCAAACCAAAACCATTCTTCAACTTCACTAATGTTCAAAATCGCACATACTTTCAATTCTGCAATTCTTTCATCACCCCAAAACGCTTCAACTTCAACTTTCAAAATTATCTACTACACAAATGCAAAACAATAACCGCACATTGTACGGCCTGATTCAAGCACACAAACCAAATGCAACTTCTTCCTCACAAATATTCATCAATATTCCATTTTTTATACCATCACTTAATTTTTGTATCAACTGTCACATTTATTTTCTGACATAACTTTGAAAAAATCAATAAACCACCATAAAATCACTAAAACAGCCAAACCTTTAACAACAAAATCACAAACTACAAAACAAAAAGAAACATTTATACAATAACAATTTTCTTCGACAACAGGCAACAATTTAACTAAACATTTTTCAATTTTCCTTTGTTACGTTTTATATACAATTTCAATCGCAGTTCACACCAAAAAAGCTACATACCAATCAACAAAATACCCATTAAAACAGAAATTTCCCAGTCAATTTATCATTAACAAAAAAATTCTTACGTTCTATCTGTATTCTGACATAACTTTGAAAAAATCAATAAACCACCATAAAATCACCAAAACAGCCAAACCTTTAACAACAAAATCACAAACTACGAAACAAAAAGAAACATTTATACAATAAATTTTCTTCGACAACAGGCAACAATTTAACTAAACATTTTTCAATTTTCCTTTGTTACGTTTTATATACAATTTCAATCCCAGTTCACACGAAAAAACCTACATACCAATCAACAAAATACCCATTAAAACAGAAATTTCCCAGTCAATTTATCATTAACAAAAAAATTCTTACGTTCTATCTGTATTGAGAAAAAATATAACTGATACATCCTATTACATATTCATAGATACAATATGTAAGACAAATAAGTCGCACATTTCTATCGATAGCTACAATTTTGTATTTTTAAAACAAAAAGAGAAATTTTTTTAATCTCCACATCTCCTCAATTAGAAGACTATAAATACAATTCAAACACATCATTTCTTAGCCACAATTGATTAAAATTTCACCAACATACATGCATGTAAAACCCTATATGCATGAACATTATGAAAATCACCTAAATCACGAATACCATTTCTAAATTATTGAATTTATTAACAATACATTCATTTATCTTTATTCGTACGCCTTTTTTCCTCTACCTTCTCACAATTATCTATTTTCCAAATATATTCCAAACACGCTGATTTATAAAATATATGCTATGAAACCAATGACCAAAAAATAACTAGTTTCACAAAACAGAAACTGTCAATTTTACTAAAACTAACTTCAATCATTTCATTGTCAAAAATCCAATTATCTAACAAACAGACAAAAATATAGACAAAAAGCATACACACCATATTAACATCTTTCGATTATCTAGAAAAAAAAACAATTTCAAATTTCAACGATTTCCCATATATTTCACGAACATAATTCTCTATAGCCTCCTTCAATCAAATAACAAATCTAATCGGGCTGCCACTTTCCATGAAATAATTTCAATCTTTTTACCAACTCCATACAATTCATGTGACGTTCGATGCGTTCTTCCATCCAATATGGCAATAGTCCATTGCAGAATACTCGATTTGCAATTCGTGAATCGATCATCACGACAGCTCCTGAATAAGCAAATATTCATATCATCAACTCCAACTGAATCATTTTAATCGAACTTCTCATACATTTCACTATTCTAAACGACCAACATGTCTCACTGACAATTTATAAAAACTATCCAACATTTATTTGCAAAATTTAAAACATCTATTCCACTAAATTTAAACTTCCAAAATAAATTTTATACAATCTAATTTATTTTGTAAAAATACTTAAAAAACCTAAGTTCAGTTAGTCTTCAAACCAATCATACCCCAATCGTTCGGATTTCGCACAGCCCTGCCAATTGTTTGTACAAGTCGCATGATCCTGAAAAAACTCACTCTATAAAAAATTAATATCCATCACTCTAATCAATCTTTTCCACACCAAAACAATTCAAACTCCAATAAATTATATAGCACTATCTCCGACCATCAAAATAACCTGTTCCATAATTACAACATTTAGAAATATAAAACACATACCCTTCGCGCATATACCATTCGTCCCCAGTCAAAATACCAAACTCCCCATCTTCAGCCGCCTTGTTATGCTGCGTCCATTGATAGTCCATTTTGTTGATGCACTGCAACAAGAATAATGCCTTTTTTCATATTATTTGTTTACCACCACACAATTTTATTTCAAAAATACTTGCAGAACAATACACTTTAGACCATCTACTACAAATTCAACTATTTTTACCTTTTTCTGTTTTAACACTATAAATTTCTCATTCCTATAACTCACACCGTTTTGTATTTATTTTCATATACATAAACTCCACACCCCCTTTTTTAATTATGCTTCTTTCAGTTTTCCTATTTATTTATTGTTCTCTTGCTTCCCACGCAACAAATTAACCAATCCATGATTAAAAAATAATCAATACCTCGAAAAAAATCATAACTATATCAAAATCAACTCTTACCATGTGACCGCCCCAATATGGATGTGGAATGCCTGAAATAACCAATTATTACAATTCGAATTCCTGACGTTTTTCTGCAACCCATATCTAACTATTTTCCAATTTAACCTTATTCTCTTCTTTTAATCCTATTACTCCTCGAAATGATGTCTAATCTGAACTCTTTGATCACAAATTAAATTTCTATTAAATTTTCACCATTAAAACAAAATAACATACCCACGGAAATCAGAGTTCGACAGTAATGAGCCGGAATGTTGATACCTTCCGCCAATCGTCCTTAACAAAAGAAAAATTTATTTATAACAAAACTTATTCCATCTAAGAACACGTGCAATCATATTTTACATCCTAATTATTGCCTACACATCTCAACCTGTTTCACTATACTACCCAAATATTCGTCAGCCTAAGATTCTCCTCCCAATTTATGCACACAAAATAGCCAACTTCTCAATCACTACAAAACCACCCTTCATCTTTTTAAACAATTTCCACATAAGTTTCAACCACTTTACTTTATTCTAAAACTATCTTATTATCCCTTCTTCAAATAGCGCCATAAGATTTTCTCTATCCACAACCAATTTGACCCATAACAAAAAACCGAAAGCCAACCTGCAAGAACTACTGTCTGCATATTTCTACATCAAATACATCGCATTCAAATCATATAAATACCCAGTAATTTTCAACCTGTATTGCATAGCTAACCTCGCATATATGTCACCAACAGCGCACGACCTCTCGAAAACAGACTCTCACCAAATTTCTTCAAAATCTCAGATGGTGATTGATCTTTCGTGTCCACAATCACGGGCTAAATCGAATAGCTCAATTTTCATATGCAATTCATACTATAATAACTACAATAACTTCTCGTTTACCACAAATCTTTCCACCGATTTGAAAACTCCTGTATTTCTCCAATGTTCCATCGTCACGGTCATCATTTCGATTGATTTGAAAAATAGAAATATGCCACCATTCGTCACTTCCAAGATTTTCGGAATAGTCGCACCCAATTCCTCGTGAAAATCTGGTTCAGTCAAACGTTGTCGAGTTGCTGAAATAAATTCACAATCAATTTCGAAGTAAATCTTACAACGAAAATTGTCATACTAAAAGACATATATATATTCTCTCTATAAAATAAATGCTAAAAAATGTCTCACATCAAATTACTTCACTTTTGAATGTTGAAAATAACATCTCAAAATTTCTTAAAACTAAAAAGGAGCTAGAAATATTCAGCGACAACCTAAACTAACAAATCCATTCAAAAAACTACATCTCATGTTTATAAGTGTTTAATCTATTTTCCAAAATTACATCTTAAAATTACCCGTCAAATCCTTGTCATTAGCTCCAACACCCAGGGCCGACAAGAACATTCGCTCGCAAGGAATCACGTGTTTGTCAGTTTTCAAATATATAAAGCGATCCGATCTCAATCGCAATTCAGCTTGCATCTGTATCCTTGGCAACAACGTCGCACTCAACATCACAACAAATCGAGCTTGTTGATACGCCAGTTTGATCGGCTTAAAACAATAAACAAATCATGAAAAAATTTCAAATTATTCTTTAACCACAACTTATGCTTCTCATCAATATTCTCCATTAAATTTTACTAACAAACTCCACACTTCTTACCCAAACAATGCTTCCTACTCTCTACTCCAAACTTCTTCCTCTGGATTAAAGACCCAAACTACCGCAAAATCCTTACTTACTATTTTCTTTCTTTATCCACTCCAAAAAATCCTGACTTTCAAACATTTTTTCTGTACAAAAATTATCATTCATTCCAGATTCTTCATTTCTACAAAAATTTTAGTTACACCAATATCCCTATTCTACCATATGTTACCCAGCTGAGCCTCTTCTGTCGCATTTCTACCTATTCCTAGCTTCCTAACTTAACTTTAAGAAACTCCATCAGTTTACAAACATACTTCAGCACAAAAAATTAAACTCAACAAAATCTATCAACTCACCAAATGCGCACTACAACAATCAACATACATGCGCAGTTCAATCTGAGGACGAAATCCCCATCGATCCAACATTTCTCGATCCCGCACCGTCAACTCACCAATCGATTCTTCCAGCGTTATTCTGCAACAAAAATCAACATCTATTTTACTTCACTCAATCTCATATATCCTTAACAATAAATACTGCCAGTCAACTCTATCTACATTCTTCAAACATTATGCACTTTAAACCTCCAAATTTTGTTCTGTATTTCCCACTAAAAAATTTGAAAAAATTCTCTGCATCAAATCTCTACAATTCCTACCTCCAAACCAATCTAAACAAATGCAAAACATGAAAAGAATTCCAAGAATTCACAATAAAATAAATTTATTACATATCAAATGTAAAGTTGTTCCTTGTCCCAAGATTATCAAAAATAAAACTTTCTGCATTCTCAAACTTTTTTTTCAAATTAAAAAATAAACAAACTTTATCAAATTTTCGACCTAAACAATTACTCATAGACAAAACTTAATCTACCCTCCCTTCCCACACATTCTATTCCCCATTCCTTCCTTATTAAAAACTTCATACAACATAATATCCACTTTTTCCAGTATAACCGAAAAACATCCGGTTCATCGCGCATCAATCGTAAAATCTTCGTAAATCTTTTCATCCACATCAAAGCCAGTTTCAATTTTGCTGGTGCAGAATCCCTCACTGCATTCGTACGATTTGGTGTATTTTCCTGCTGTTGCAGCATTTGCTTGACACCACACGTCTTCTGATAAGACACGATCGCTCTGTATGGTGCTTCACGCGGATCTTCCAATGACTCCAGAAGATTCTAAATAAAATTAAAGATTACAATCATTTTTCTTTACTAATTCAAAATAATTTATCCCGTACCAGTCACTCATTATCATTATACTCACTAAATGCACGCACTCTAACCACTTTAAAACCCATAATACAAATCACAAAAATTACAATATAACCTCCAATCTATCAATTGCCGCAGTCGAAAACAGTCCCGGCATTGTACGCGTCATCTCACTCAAAAATTCATCAGCCGCAATATACAACTCGTACTCTTTTTCCGGTTTCTTCATAATTGCACCTGATACGCCGGTGTCACGGTGGTCGATCGATGCCGCAGAACCTCGCACCTAAATATATTACTACAATATCCGTAACTTCCATCTCATTTCTTAACCATTCCTTTCTTTAGTCAACCAAATCAAACCAAATTTCACCTATTCACTTTAGATATCATAAAACCATTAACCTGACTCTTTTCGTGTGAGAAGACAAAGTTCTGCGCCCATGGTTCAAATTCCGAAAACATTCGCTCGATGATACCCAATTTTTGCTCATATGTTCGAATATGCGTCATCGTTTTCGCATCCAATCGATTCTTCGGAGCCCGAAGTACGTCTAGCGCCCAAATACCTAAAAACATAACCAATACACATTAATTTCCATTCTTGCAAATTGAGTTCACATAGTAGCTTAGCAACAAACCCAAAAACTTTTCCGAACATAAAACTACCCACAAAATTTACATCTTAACTTTGTTAAATTAACACCTTCCTAATTCACATCACGATCTTCCAAAAACTTCATCCATCTTCAACATACGGAATGTTTCAATCGCCTTAAGATGCGCAGCCACCTCGACGTTTGTAGTATCCAAATTGCACACCGAATTGTCACCAGAAAATAGATTGTGAGCCTAAAACAAAAATTTCAATTCTCGTCATCTTCTTTATCTTTGTCTACAAACTAACATCCACCATTTCCACCAGTACTACATGCATTTATTACAATGAAAAATATAAACACTAATAAAATATCTTAAACTAAATTTCCATACAAAATAATCACAACTAATCTCGTCAAGCGCCACAATCGCATTTTGAACCGGCAAGTCGTTGATTTCTTGCGCTTCTGGACCTAAAACATCAGTAATAAGTTATATTCAATCATCATTTTATCTAACATATATTCCGAAAAAATTATATTTCTACAAATTAATTTCTAACACGAGCCAATCACTTTAAATTGAACTCTACTATGTTCAACATGCTCATCACCAACAGCTTACAACCAATTTTCACAATACAGTCATAGCAACAAAATCATTAAAAAACATTCTATTTCACCATTTCTCCCTCGGTATATTGATTCCAATGCTATCTTATCTAAAATCTCAATTTTAATTTCATTCCCAATCCTTACTTTCAATATGTTGATACATCACCCACATTATAGACACCGAGTCGTCGGCCAATTGTTTGTTCAAATAATACGGACATACTCGATCCTTTTCATCCATCAACATAACAAATCGAATCACTTCTTCTGGCGTCAATCCTGGCAGATATTTTCCTTCCGAAAAACCGCCAATCATCTTTTCGATCTGTCTTCGTGCATCGACACCCTTCCAATGCTTCTCGAAATTGTCGAAGTATTTGCACGCAGACTAAAAAAGATAAACAATTTTCAAAACATCGCACACCTCATATCAACCACATCACTCGATTTATCATATGCAACCTAAGAAAAAAATATTCTCCTAACAACATTTTAATTAATTGTGACACACATCAATTATTACATTTAATGCATTCCATACCTTAATTTCTCCAGATTCTGTCTTCAATTTATCATTCCGCAGTATCTCACAGCCATCCCCTTTGTTCTTGACACTCCGAAGAAGCTCATTGATGCACATTTTCTCTCGACCCATCATAACAGCGTACCTGAGAAAACACACCAATATGCAGCATTATATCAGATCATTTTTATATGCGTCCTATTTATTCCACAAAAACTTTCTCCAAATTGTACAACTACACTCAAAAAAACGAATCACGCCCGCATTAATCGATCTTTCTCACGAAACCCATATTCTCTACTTTTTCTCAAAACACCTTGTACTAACCGAAATACATTGTAAATCGTGCCTCGAAATCGATCGATCAAATTTGCCGATTGCGCCTGAGTTTGAGAAGCGAATATTACTCGGCTAATTTTCACCGTCGGATCAACCAAATTCAATTCTCGCGTTCGAGCATGCACTGAAAAGGATATAATTATATTTCAAAACTTTAAATCAAAATGAAAAACAAACAGATTAAAAATGTTACCCTGTATTATATCGAATCAAAATGTTTTTCCCATCCCACAATATAACCTTGCAAATTGGTATTCAAATAACTTTATGTCTTACTATACTACTTTTCTCTGCATCCACTACACTTACCCGCACATGCTGCTTCAACAATAGAACTTTTTCCAGATCCCGTGGGACATTGAACAGCTTGAACAGCCAAATCGTCATAATCTTTTAAGACGTGAACAGCAAGCTAAAAATTGCATCCACATCATTTTCCAATATCGATTCTAACATTCTCATATTCGAAATCAATCTTATTCGATACGCTTGTCCTATTAACTTCCCATACCATTTATCCCAAACAAAACATTTAACCTATATTTTATACAAAAACTCAAAAAAAATCAATCATTTTCCGAAACAATTACTAACCTCGTTGCACGCTCTAATCTGCTGAGGATAGACTTCACCCGGAACATTGAAGCCCACTTTAATTCCGCAAACTTGAACCTTCTTCACATTCTGCGGACGTTGAGCCCACAAACGTTGATTCAACACATCGTCCTTCGAAATATCGATTTCTCCGCTAAAATATTGCAAAATTTTAAAACTTTTTCAGGCCATCTTTTTAATAAATCTATTTTTCCCATAAAATTTAACACCACTAGCACATATTCTTACCAAACAATTTTTTAAATCCCAAACCTTCCGATTGTGAACCCCATCTACTCCATAATATTCAGTTCACGTCATCCAAAATCCAAAAATATATTGTTACAACAAACAACAATTTTTTTATTAACTTTTATTCCCATATTACCTCACTTTATCCGTCGAACCACAACTTCCAACGGAACATGATGAACATCCGGCACCAGACACTCCACTCCCGTCCGATCCAAGATCTAAAAAAATAGATTTATCCACTATGCGCAAGTACCATATTCATTGAACTCCAATTATTAACCAAATTCCAATCCTATCATTTTCTATAACCGACAAAATTAGTCCACTCGCCCACACTTCTGCCTGTTTTGTCAGAAAAATTCTCCCTTCCAAAAATCTTAAACATGATAACGTGAAATGGTAAACACAGCAAACAAACAAAAAAGAAATTTTAGTCATCTCAAATGTACAAATCTAACATTCTTCACTCTTTCCCCTCTTTCATCTCTATACAAACCTTCAATATCCTTCACACCCTCATTCGATAATGCGAGCGTGCACGAAACATTGTCACCAAATGATGTTCGCACTCGTTTCGTAGAAGGTTCACACATGATCAACTTTCAATAACATAGCACGGGAATAATTCTGCAAAAATATTATAATCATTTTTTTAACAACTTCCTACCATACAAGACATCAATAACCTTTGATATATTATAATCACTACCTTATACAGAACCTCTTACCTGCTTATTTTATCTTAACTTCCATATAATCACTATCTTAACCAATCATACACAACGTTTTTCTTCCTTGTGTTATCTTAACTTCGATCCGTTTGAACTCTAACTAACTTGCTGACATTCGATATCTTCATACCAAATGTCTCAAAAAAATGACCACCATAATGCTATGGAAGTCGTAACCATAATGTTACACAGTGTGGTATCACGACTGGTATCTCACAAATCACAAACCGCAAACATATTGCACTTATGTAACATCACCAATATTAATTCACCTTCTAACATACACAAAAGAACTAACCACTTTCTGATCAAACAAACTTAACAACTTCAATAACATAATACAAAATATAAATAACCTGTTCAAACATTCGACCATACAACTCTTCATCGCTCATCCACCGTCTCTAATCCGTTTTCAAAACATCCATATTAAAAAGAAAAAAAGGTTAAAAAAATTATTCGACATATATGAAACTCCAACAGTATTTCGATCCTAGACCGAAATTGCAAAGACAAAAATAAACATATAATAATTTAACCGTTCCTCATATAAAAAATTTTATTCCAATTTTAAGATACATTAACATTTCTCATTCATCGACACAAGAAAATTGATCTACCAAATCTTCTCTAAAATCACACGGACGATACATCAATCAGCCCAGACGCCAAATCTGATTTCAATCGATCCAAATGTGGAAATCTGCAAAAATAATTTCACTATATCATCTTTTCCTACAAATCAATAAACATCTTATTCTTTTCCCCACGCCAATATTCAAATTCGCTAATGATTTTTAAAAAAAACCCAAAGACAAAAATATAACAAAACAATCAATAGCCCCGCCCTTCAAATTTTCTTAACCAACCCATCCTCTGCCTAAATTTGATGATGAATTTATCACCAACCTGGAATGACACACATTCTCGTCAATTTCGCCGCACAACTCAATGTCTTGAAGCTCGTGCATTGCATCGTGCATTACGATCTTCCACGGGCCCACCAATTCCCTTCGTCTGAAAAGATTTATATATATATAAATATATATAACATATATATATATATCTCCACATTTCTTCTCACACCTAACAAACCTTTTTTGCTTCCTCCCTCCCACCAAACATAACGAACTTCAAAACATAATCATCCAAACATTCTGCAAACAAACTAGCGCCTATTCCTACATTAATCAAAATTTTTCCCACATATTCACTTATTTTAAATATATTTTCTCCAAACATACTTTCGTAATTAAAATTACTCAACAAAAAAACTGAATACTAATCCCCAATCATTCCATAATCAACATAAAAACTATATCCAAATTTACTCTCATCTTTCGTATACTCAAAACCTATCTGTTTGAAATCGAGCAAAATACTAAAACTTAATTCGGATAGTCACAAAACACGTTTGTGAATCGCACAAAACTGCCAGCCACCACTTTCTTGTTCACGATCATCGTAACCCATTTTTCGCCATGCACATCGATCGCATATGTCAAACTACGAATGTGCTCCCATTGTGTCTTCAGAAATTCTTGAACAAACGGCAAGCTCTGTGTCAAACGCAGAAAACACATCAAAGTCCGCTCTTCGATAGCAGCATGCAATCCGCTGAAATACCTCCTTCAATTTAACTACAACCTTCATTCAACAAAGCCATCACGGATTACTGCAAAAACAACAACCCAAAAAATTTGAACCAAACTAAAATTTCCAAACTTAACCTTGGCAATCGAACTCCATCGTATAATTCAACCACAGCCAATTTTTTGGAACGTACAATAACATTCAACACCTGTACATCTTTACCCATTTAAATTATCATTCACATCTGAACTTATCTACAAAACAATACTAACGGTCCCATAAATTGTTCCATAACCCATGTCGGATAACCACGCCAATCCCAATGCTGAGTGACACGATGTGTTATCATCAAGTCGCATTCGACGCAGACATACACTCGCAGCGTTAATCTAAAAATTTTTGAAAAATTCAAATACTCTTTTTTCCACATACAATCAAAAATAACACCAAAACTAGCTTCTATCGACACCATAAAACAAACAAATTTAAACAACATTATTTACGTTTTAAACCTACTCTGATCTATGTGATCCGTTCTTAAGTGCCTTGACACCTTGCTTACGTTCTTTTTTCAAATTAAATTTTTCCCAACAAACAAATTCACACCTCTAAACTTTCTGTTGTTTTCACATATTTTCTTGTTTCATTTGTTCGATTTCCATCACAAAAGACCAGTACTCTGCACAAGCCAATGTGATCAGTCAAAGCGATTGATGAGTGACCCGTCCGCCGAATATAACAGAAGATTGCAACTCGACGAATCATTCCATTATTATTTATTTGAACCTTCACCTGAAAATACAAATAGAAATACATCACCCAAATCAACCAAATTATTATTTATTTACTTTACCAAATGCTTCTAAAAAGTCTATAAACCAAATTAAACATTTATTATAACATCTCCGAACCCTATCAATCGATACACAGAACGTTATCTCTCAAAATTATATTATCATAAAACATTTTATCAAAAAAACATTTTTAATAACAATTTTTATCTCCAACTAATTTCCGCACTAAACCCAAATTAACCAACCGTATATCGAAACAAAATCAGCAAGCGCCCATTCCAATCAATTCTGTTCATACATAACTGCTCATAATCCCTCTTCTTCACCACAAGATAACAGTCCATCGGAAACGTTGTTGGAACGTCTGCACCATGGCGAACGCGAACACGAACAACCAATTCGCTTGCCTGACCTAAGAAAATTTTAAAATCAAAATCACGAAAACGATCAACGTTCATCAACAACAATCGTCAAACCCTTTCACGATAAATCCACCCACGCCTCAACCATACTCATCTGTCCTCACGCAAAAGTTCCAAAAACCGTGCCTCTCACCTTCCTTCTCATCTCAAACAACTTCTAAAATTATACAAAAATATCATACTACTAACAATATTCAACCAAATTACCAACAACTTTCACAAACCATTCCATAAATCATCCTTATTACAAACTATCCTCAATCACCGACCATCTTTCTTATAAAAAAGTATTTTTTTATTTAAATAAACAACTAAATGAACCATTTCTAAACACCTTTACACAAACCTGATCGACAATTCGTGGCCACGTGTTCAACTGTCACCACTGGCAAACTTGCGTCGATTGAACCGTCGCGACACAATATTGTCGCCATATTTGTGAATCGTCGATACGAATCATAAAAATAATATATAATTTACCACCTCCCTACAAAATAAATTCTACGCGCATCAATATTACTCACAAAACCCAACCAAAACAATAACTAACACCTAAACAACTAACAATTATTGTGCTCAGTCTGCCTAACTTTTTTTAAATCATCATTAACTTCCTCATATTACATTCTCTACCTTCCACGATATCAATCTTACCTAATAAATAAAAAACTTCTCGCACATATACAACGAAACTCTAATTTTTTAATAACACCAATATATCCAACCTTCGCTAATCCCGTCTGACGTAATCGCCAAACTCCGCATTCACGCCGAATCACCCTTTCAATCTCTTTGCACGTTTCACTCGATCTCACTTGCAATTTGTAATGATCGCCAGCTCGCCCACCAGTATTAACGTCCATGGTCCGTGCCCTCTGAAACATCACTAAACTCCATTACTTATTTAGTACATCTATAATAGTAACAATGAACAATTAACAAAAAACAAATTCCAATTTCAACATACCCGTTTTACTCGAGATCCTCTTTTACGAGACACAACAACATTATTCTTTCCTCCTCGTTGTCCCTTCTTCTTTGCTATCCAACTCGATTTGCTCTACAATACATTAATACATCTAAATAAACTAAATATATAGCCTTCTACTCTTCTAACGTGTCATACATACTTACCTACCATCAATTAACAATGTACTAAAAAAAGGACAAATTCCTTCAAAACAAACTTTACTTCTTGAAACACAAAAAAACTTCTAAAAATTCATTCAATTCTTTTCTCAAGACTTGCCTTAATTCTCATTAATTATTCAACAACTACTACAACTCACTGATCGCCTACCTTTTCTACTGTATATTAAATTACTATATTTCTATTTCCATCAAACAAAACTACCAACCCGTAATCGTTTCAACTCCCCATCCTTCTTATTACTTCCCAATTCACGTTTCAACTGATCTTTTCCGTCTTCACGCATCTGCTTCTTCACCTAAAACAATGCGACAAATATATTTGAGAACACATAATTTTCTGATCAAACCAAATTTCAAATTATACCATTATTCCACATCACACGATCAACTATAACTAACCTCCTTTACTTCACGCGATATTTATACAACATTATCATCCGAATAAAAAAACTCTATCATCCTATTAAATTCTAACATACCCAAATATCCAATTTCCGTTGCATTTGCTCCTTCTTCAATTTTTCTGCCGATTCTCGCAACTTTCGAGCGACGTTTAATAGATATACGGGATTTGATGTGTAACGTTTGGTAGTGTATTTCTGAATGCAATTATAATATTATTGCAGAGTTGCAGAAAGTAAGGTGGGTGTGAAGTATGAGAGTACGTACGCGCGAAAGTTGCGAGAATCGGCAGAAAAATTGAAGAAGGAGCAAATGCAACGGAAATTGGATATTTGGGTATGTTAGAATTTAATAGGATGATAGAATTTTTTTATTCGGATAACAATGTTGTATAAATATCGCGTGAAGTAAAGGAGGTTAGTTATAGTTGATCGTGTGATGTGGAATAATGGTATAATTTGAAATTTAGTTTGATCAGAAAATTATGTGTTCTCAAATATATTTGTCGCATTGTTTTAGGTGAAGAAGCAGATGCGTGAAGAGGGAAAAGATGAGTTGAAACGTGAATTGGGAAGTAATAAGAAGGAGGGGGAGTTGAAACGATTACGGGTTGGTAGTTTTGTTTGATGGAAATAGAAATATAGTAATTTAATATACAGTAGAAAAGGTAGGCGATCAGTGAGTTGTAGTAGTTGTTGAATAATTAATGAGAATTAAGGCAAGTCTTGAGGAAAAAATTGAATGAATTTTTAGAAGTTTTTTTGTGTTTCAAGAAGTAAGGTTTGTTTTGAAGGAATTTGTTCTTTTTTTAGTGCATTGTTAATTGATGGTAGGTAAGTATGTATGACACGTTAGAAGAGTAGAAGGGTATATATTTAGTTTATTTAGATGTATTAATGTATTGTAGAGCAAATCGAGTTGGATAGCAAAGAAGAAGGGACAACGAGCAGGAAAGAATAATGTTGTTGTGTCTCGTAAAAGAGGATCTCGAGTAAAACGGGTATGTTGAAATTGGAATTTGTCTTTTGTTAATTGTTCATTGTTACTATTATAGATGTACTAAATAAGTAATGGAGTTTAGTGATGTTTCAGAGGGCACGGACTATGGACGTTAATACTGGTGGGCGAGCTGGCGATCATTACAAATTGCAAGTGAAATCGAGTGAAACGTGGAAAGAGATTGAAAGGGTGATTCGGCGTGAATGCGGAGTTTGGCGATTACGTCAGACGGGATTAGCGAAGGTTGGATATATTGGTGTTATTGAAAAATTAGAGTTTCGTTGTATAGGTTGGATATATTGGTGTTATTGAAAAATTAGAGTTTCGTTGTATATGTGCGAGAAGTTTTTTATTTATTAGGTAGGATTGATATCGCGGAAGGTAGAGAATGTAATATGAGGAAGTTAATGATGATTTAAAAAAACTTAGGCAGACTGAGCACAATAGTTGATAGTTGTTTAGGTGTTAGTTATTGTTTTGGTTGGGTTTTGTGAGTAATATTGATGCGCGTAGAATTTATTTTGTAGGGAGGTGGTAAATTATATATTATTTTTATGATTCGTATCGACGATTCACAAATATGGCGACAATATTGTGTGGCGACGGTTCAATCGACGCAAGTTTGCCAGTGGTGACAGTTGAACACGTGGCCACGAATTGTCGATCAGGTGTGTAAAGGGGTTTAGAGATGGTTCATTTAGTTGTTTATTTAAATAAAAAAATACTTTTTTATAAGAAAGATGGTCGGTGATTGAGGATAGTTTGTAATAAGGATGATTTATCGAATGGTTTGTGAAAGTTGTTGGTAATTTGGTTGAATATTGTTAGTAGTATGATATTTTTGTATAATTTTAGAAGTTGTTTAAGATGAGAAGGAAGGTGAGAAGCACGGTTTTTGGAATTTTGCGTGAGGACAGACGAGTATGGTTGAGGCGTGGGTGGATTTATCGTGAAAGGGTTTGACGGTTGTTATTGATGGACGTTGATTGTTTTCGTGATTTTGATTTTAAAATTTTCTTAGGTCAGGCAAGCGAATTGGTTGTTCGTGTTCGCGTTCGCCATGGTGCAGACGTTCCAACAACATTTCCGATGGACTGTTATCTTGTGGTGAAGAAGAGGGATTATGAGCAGTTATGTATGGACAGAATTGATTGGAATGGGCGCTTGCTGATTTTGTTTCGATATACGGTTGGTTAATTTGGGTTTAGTGCGGAAATTAGTTGGAGATAAAAATTGTTATTAAAAATGTTTGTTTGATAAAATGTTTTATGATAATATAATTTTGAGAGATAACGTTCTGTGTATCGATTGATGGGGTTGGGAGGTGTTATAATAAATGTTTAATTTGGTTTATAGACTTTTTAGAAGCATCTGGTAAAGTAAATAAATAATAATTTGGTTGATTTGGGTGATGTATTTCTATTTGTATTTTCAGGTGAAGGTTCAAATAAATAATAATGGAATGATTCGTCGAGTTGCAATTTTCTGTTATATTCGGCGGACGGGTCACTCATCAATCGCTCTGACTGATCACATTGGCTTGTGCAGAGTACTGGTCTTTTGTGATGGAAATCGAACAAGTGAAACAAGAAAATATGTGAAAACAACAGAAAGTTTAGAGGTGTGAATTTGTTTCTTGGGAAAAATTTAAGAACGTAAGCAAGGTGTCAAGGCACTCAAGAACGGATCATATAGATCAGAGTAGGTTCAGAACGTAAATAATGTTGTTTAAATTTGTTTGTTTTATGGTGTCGATAAAAGCTAGTTTTGGTGTTATTTTTTGATTGTATGTGGAAAAAAGAGTATTTGAATTTTTCAAAAATTTTTAATTAAACATGCGAGTGTATGTCTGCGTCGAATGCGACTTGATGATAACACATCGTGTAGCTCAGCATGGGATTGGCGTGGTTATCCGACATGGGTTATGGATATTCTATGGGACCGTTGGTGCTGTTTTGTAGATCATCAGATGTGAATGATAATTTAAATGGGTAGAAGAGTGTACAGGTGTTGGAATGTTCTGCGTTCCAAAAAATTGGCCTGCGTTAAAATGTTTCAGATAGAGTTGATTGCCAAGGTTGACTTTGGAAATTTTCGTTGGTTCAAATTTTTGGGTTGTTGTTTTTGCAGTAATCCGTGATGGCTTTGTTGAATGAAGGTTGTAGTTAAATTGAAGGAGGTATTTCAGCGGATTGCATGCTGCTATCGAAGAGCGGACTTTGATGTGTTTTCTGCGTTTGACACAGAGC
>JASAMV010009163.1:0-15303 GCA_030248065.1 Rhynchonema sp. JSB1_4
TGGTAGTGATGGGCTGGAACCTCAGATTGTTCGTGATAACGTTTCGATTGATTTGGCACCACAATACCTGCACGCTGCATTGAAATTTGGAAAATAATGGAACCCCGAACTTGTAGATACCGAAAGGACACGTGTGGCTGCAAGGCGATGACACGTTGTCCCACGACTCGCGTACGTTCGGTCCAGTGCCCTATGGACTGGTGTCATCGCGACTGATTTTCAGGGTAGATGTTTCTGTGTTGCACGCTATTTGATCATTGTTTTGTTTTTTTCCTTCAGATCTGGCCCCCACATCGCATCGGCTCGGTGTCTTCGCACTGATTCTTCACGTGACTCACATATGCGTGCAATAACGAATTTACGAATAAAGTTTTACCAAGTCGTCTGATTTTCGGCTAATTGTTTAGTCGTTAACGCAAACCATCAACTCTGGCCGTCAACTGAAACAGCCCTGAACAAGCGCCAGGAATATACACAGAAAATGCACATGGAAAGGTGCACATAGGGCTAAGGTGACGACGAAAGTTGACGATGTCCGTTTACGCCAGGCATATAAGCCTAACTTCCCTCATGTCATAATTGATGATGCACTTGCTTTGCTGGACATTGAAAAATCCCCGTATCCGTATCCTCCAGTTGTCTTTTGGAATCTAACCTTGAGAGTAAATCCAGCCGTTTGTTGTTGCACTCGACGCTCGAACATTTCGGTCTTCTTACTACATGCAATGTTCCCCAATCCAACTTTCAGAAAATCAATCGTGGAATAGATCATGCACTGTCATGTGACTCCATGGTAGTGCAGAAGGCCTTGAAGCATCCGCGTTATTGTGCATTCCCCTTCAAAGTGTGCATTTCAATTCCATACATTCTCCACCATTCCATGTTGATGAAAAGGATGTCTGTGCCAAGATATTTTTCAAGAACAGGACTACAGCACACGTGCCCCAAGTCCCAACCACAACATCGAAACATTGAAAATCAACCAAAATCAACAATTCAAATTACGCGCACACGCACAAGCGAGCCCGGAATATATTCCAACCTGACGACAACAACAAGACAGACACGCAAGCCAGCCAAGGGTTGTTTGTGCCCTTGTGCACAATTCATCACCGTGTTCTATGCATTATAATGTCATTGGCGCAACACTGTTGTATTATGTATTATACACGGTTGAAAAACGTGAAAAAAAATTCTGCTGCCACGGTGCAGCGCCCTGCATTTGCAGTGTTGATACAAAGTGGTGATGATGGTATGTCAAGCAGCAGATGTCAAGCTGGTTTGTCCAACTTTGGGCAAATTGGGTGACTTACATACGACTTTCGGCACCCGATCGGGTGATGAAACGCACGGAACACTGAAAAATTTTTGTTGAGCACACTTAAAATGTGATTCGCATCGCATTACATTACCACGGGTAAAAAACGGTAATGCTTGACAAAACCAAACCCCAGTCACCGAGCGAGGTGCCGCGTTTCACAACAACGTGTGTGCAACAGGCACTGAGTGTCGTTGTACATACATTATCTATGTATGTGAACGTGCACCACCACACTCTACTCTGCTGCTCCTTGCGCTCATTTCAATTCCTTCAAAAACGACATATTACAAACATATCATTTGTGAGTTGTGGCTCGATCGAATAATGCGCAAAGTAGGCACTTTCACTGCGACCACAGGCACTTTCCCTGGTTGGCGCTCAACCAAAAAACGCGTTGTGCGCGTTCTCAAAATTACTGTTATCTTTCCCTGCACGAAAATGAGTAAACTTTTTACTTGCACTATGATGGCTGAAACCTACCATAAATAAGGGCTCAAAAGACTAGTTGGTTTGCAATCGTGCTGTTAATTAACCACAATTTTGTTCTTTTATTGCGGTGAGGCGACCACCAGACGAAACCGTATATTTTCGCACCACTGCGTTTCTAATCTGTCGCGACTTTATGTTTGTAGCAACATCAACGCGTTGACTATCCGTTTGCTGAACAAAACGCGCAATTGAGAAGTGCAGTTTTTGTTCATCCATAATTTGCCAACTTGTTTCATAAAATCACCGCAACTGTACAACAACGGTAACGTTAGAAACAACTGCCCAGCCAAACCAACTCCATTATTTCCCAGCTCTATTCTATGCGATTGTAAATTATCGAAAAGCACCATATCAGTGGCGCAAGCGCAGCACCACAACAGCTCCAATGCGGTTATTGCAGTTTTTCAAGCCGGTTTTCTCATTTGTCCATTTTCCAGCAAGACTAGTGCGTTCGTCGTTATCGTAATGAAAGGCCACCCATGTAGCTGGCTGCCATGCAATCCACCAACTGTAGACCCACATTACCAACCTCTGGCACATTACGTAGCACTCTATTTTCATTTTCACAGCCGGATATGAATTTAGTGCATGTGCTCCAAAGATACGGTACCCATAATGCATGCTCAGGTTTATCAGTAGTCAAGAACCAGATTTGGCTGCGTGCCTGACCGTCCCATCGGCTTATAAGAGGGGCGGAGCGCGTTCGTGTGTCCAGTTTTTGTTCCGCAGGCGCGGAACGATTGGACGCCCTGCAGATTTTGATCTTAGGACGGTTCGATAACTGTCCCAAACGCATGGGTGTATATCACCGTTCCCAGGTTGGACCGTCGCATAATCCATCATTTTGTCTTCGACTATCACTAGCTTGTGTGGCCTCCTTGCCTTCGAATTGGAGTCATTCTGATTGCAGACGGCAGCGAACGCGAACACAGAAACGGCACGTGTGTGACGTGTTCTCACGGGCAACGGATAAAACAGTCGATTTGTTTCTGTTTGAGGCCACTATCGTGGACCTCAGGCTTAGGCTGCAGCCTACGCTACTTCAATCAAACATTTACTTGTGTGGTCGCTGTTTTTGAAACCCCGCTGTTTTGTCCGTGGCAGGATATAAGGACGCTAAAATGCATCAGTGGACATCAGGTTGTTATATACCTACGCAGTGACTCTCGAGCAAAGATTTTTCTATACCTGTTTCAGTTCGGCTCTCTCAAGTTCGAGCGCATGGGTCTTGATGACAGAATCGCTGTGTCTCCATGCGCTTAAGGGAGTAACATGGAAGAGAAGAAAAGGAAGACACGAGAAGGCCCGGAAGGAACCCCCCCCCGCCCCCCCCCCCCAGAGCGCCAACGGCCACCCGGCATTCTTTGGGTATAATCGAAATTGACTTTGGTTTCGTATATTTTTGTGCTCTACATGCTGTGGGTTGCCAACTAATATGCCACCGATCCAAGCAAGTATACATAAAACCTGTACCTGTCTATTTTAGCATTACCATAAAATGATTTTCCAGTTCCTAAACCGCATTGTGGTATTAGCCTTTGCATTCCTATTCGTTACATGTATCTAAACAATGCATAAATCGTGCCGTAATGTGATGTAGCTAGAAATACCCAAGCCCCCACACTATTGTATAGCCAACCAACTGCTCGTGAGACGACATTTTTAAGCTGGCTGGGTCAGTCTTTGCTGCTCCTCCGCAACTCAATTCACAGAGGATAGGACGCGTGCAAAACATACGATTTTGCGAAATGTTCCGAAAACAAAAAAGGAGAATGCGTGGATATTTACACGTTGTTTTTCTCTAGGAATTAATCTGCGGAGGAGCAGCAAAATCGAAGTCAGCCAGCTTCAAAAAAGTCGTCCCATGAGCAGTTGGTTGGACTTCTCCAGCATCATGTGCTGCTGTGGCAAACCACGTATTGTTGGTTTTGAATAAGCTGAAAAGGAAACCACGCTCTCTCTCGGTCGAGTGTGCGCTTTTTGTTAGCCAGTCATGTGGAATAATATCTTGTAAAATGCCGTAGTACAGGCAATTCTGGCAGCCGTTACCAATGTGGTTAAGATATACATATGTACATATGGTTTGCAATCAATCTCCTCTGAAGGACAGACCAAAGCACCTTTCTATGTTGGGTGTCGTTTCATGCGGGTTGCTTAAAGAACAAGCGCTTCTCATTTATGCGTACACCTGCCGCCGCAGTTCGTTTGGTTTTCCCAATGTACATTGTATATACATACATAATAATACGTACATACATACCATTCCGCAGAATTGACTGTTTTGAACAACACGCACATATATTCCTGAAAATTCTGAGCCCGTCGTTTTATCACCAGATGGCAATTCAAACTAACGAGGCGAGTGCGTGTGCTTCTCTGTACCCTAACGTACTGTATGTAGTGCCTTGGTCTTGTTTGCACCATTTCGGGTGTCATATCAGTTCGGTAAAGCACCGTGTGAGGTTCTGATCCCAAAGTGGGACTTCTGTCGATAACCCAAGATGCGGACGAACAAAGAACCACTTGGACACGCGCCAGGAAAAAGCATGGCGTTTTTCTGCGGTTGTGTTTTATTGCGTACGCGATACCCTAGCTTCTTGTCGAAAAAAAAACGGCCAAGTCACACAGATACGACTTAAAACCTAAAATGCAGCGAAGGCAGAGCAACACATGAACGAACGTCAGCTTTTCCTTGAGAGCGGTACCCTGTTAGCGTCATACTCTCTCCGTATCGCGTTGGACCCAGCACAGCATGTGCATGGGAACATGTGCGTGTACCATCACGTCAGACTGTCCAGATGTTAGCGTACCCAAAGGCTCCATTCCAAGTGCCTGGCGTGTCGAGTTTTTTTTGCCCAAACTTCTACGGCAGTGTTTCTGTGGGGTATTGGGTTTTTCTATCATGCCATCAACCAGACCACACGCAACTTCATGACGGCCAAGCCATTTTAGTGTCCATGCATGTCGCATGGGTTCCCGAGGCTCTTTCTTTCGTATTTGTTTTTCGCCTTTTGTGTGCTTCCTTCGAACACACTAGGGGTGCGTGATCATGGGTCATAACACCAAACTTCCGGCTCTGTAACATTTCAAAGTATATATATGTACGTACATAATCAATACCTGAATCACCAGATGCTAAAAGTGTACCAGACTTCGCCGACCAACCATGTGTTTTTCCTACACGTCTCAGCAAGTGACTTACGATTTTCATGAACTGTGCCCTTGTAAATTCACAAGATTTTGGTTATCCTTGAGACAAGAATCGCCCGTGACCAAGACAGATCCGATCTGACCCCGATCCGATCACCAAGTTTTACAATAGTTCCATATGTGATGATACAACAAGTTAGTTTCCTTCGACTTTTAATGGTCACAATGTTCTGTCTTTACTTCAAAATCTTTATTTTATAATAAAAAAGCTGGTTTGGGGATTTGGTTCAAAGATAATCCACGCTGGCGGGCAGGTCTTGTTTGAATAACATCCACCTGACTGTATTACACTAAATAAGCATGATCAACACAGTTCAAGCCACTGCCGCACTTCTCGCACGCGCGCGTCGAAGCAGGTGGCCTTGGCATATGGCATGTCTGAGCATTGTAAAAACAAAAAGCTTGGCATTTGCTCAGTTTGTTGTATACGTACATATCATGTACATATTATACCTAGGTCAGCAGAGCTTATTCCATATTGCTCGATTATGATTCCAATTTTAGGTTTGTGTTTCAAGAAACATGAAATGGCAGCTCCCTACATTGAATTCAACCATGATGTTCGATGCGTGTATGTGTTCGGTATGTACGTATGTAAGTCCTTTTCACTTGAAAGTGGCCCTGCTGGCCTTTTATGTGCTCGTAAACCATCACCCTACACTGCTATGCCCTAATCAGTTTTAATCTCAGAGTGCACAAAGCTGGACCTGGACTTCGGTTGCTCTGATTAACGGTGTACCTCCAATGCGGTTCCAGAAAGACTGACCCGAACCGATCGGCAAACCCCCCAAAATTAACCAACCACCCAATTTTTTACTTTTTTTGTTGTCTGGGTCTGAAAATGACGTCTGACCGAACTTCGATGGTGGTCAAATGTGCGGGGTGAGAACACCATGATGGTATGGCTCTGTGACACGTTATATGAATTTATTGTTGCTTGTGTGTCAGTACAGTAGTCAGCTGGCATTTTTCAGCGACGCTAGTTGTTTTCATGCGGATTGCATGTCCATCAAAACTATCTAAGCTGTTTGCATCGTGAAATATACATGTGTCGTCTATAGGTTATAAATGTGTGTTTTTCACTTAAATCACTGTTGGCAAAAAGGGCCCCATTAAAAAATCTGTTGTTTTCGCACATGATGTGTTGTATGTAGTGTTGAGTGAGTCTTGTGGTCCCATTTGGATTCTCCGCTTTGTGGACACGAGGTGGCATAGTTCGACCAGCGCAATCGTGTTAGCAAATGACATACACATTCGGTTGACACATTACTATGTATAGTTTGTGCTTGTATAAAACAACGTTTCATCAAGCACAAGCGCCTTACACCCGTCGTACCGTATAGGTGTGCCTATGAAACTCATAGCGTGAAAAGCACAGGGTTTCCCGTTGCGGTTATTCAGCTTCATTCAATTTTCTTGCGCTGCAATTGGATCCCCCGCGCCTAACTTCTCTGGAACAACAAAAAATTCCGATTGGCTAAGGCGCATTTGGATAAAATGTGCAGCACTTTAGAATTGGCTTGCCAGCGTAGACAAGCTGGGTGTTCGATAGCTCTTTTACGGCATCCTAACATTTTCGGTGTCGGTCCGATCCGAATATTGGGATCCAGGTGCAAGCCGGGTGCTATGTATAGCTCAGCCAGGGTTACATAGGGCCCGAGAACTTTCCAGTGTGACCAACCCTGATGAGAACTTTTTGTACGCGCACTTTCTTTCTGTTTCGCTGCACTTGCACCAGCTGTTTTCCTACATGTCACTGATTGCGAGAGTCCATTGCTTGTTTGTTTGCTTTGTCTCTCTGTCACTGCTATACTTAGTTGGTGCGCTAATCAAAAAGTAAGTTGCGAAAATAGAACGCTACGGGGTTCGGTCAGCATGCAATGCTGTGAAAAGTCAGTTCCGCACCCGCGCGCGTGTTCAGTGCGCCAAGGGTTGATTCAGGAGGAGGCCACAGGGACCATGCCCTTTGGTCAAAGTGGCCCCTGAAAGGAGGCCACCAATTTGGAGAGAAGAACGAGGACCCCAAACTGTAGGATTTTCATATATGTACTTATGTTTATGTACAGTGTACATATATGCATCCAATGTGCAAGAATTGCGCGCTTGTCGCGTCAAATATGTAATGCGCCTATTTTCCCTTAAATTTAATGGTCGCGCGTACAGTGCCTACATAAAATTACTTATCGAAAATGGGACAAGCACTTGCTTGAAATGACTTTCGCACTCGATCCCCCTTGGCCAATGGCTGAATCCACCACTTCAGTGGACCTGCACATTTTTGATTGATGTGGTGTTGTCAGCGGCGATAGTTGTTTCCGGACAGGCTCTGTTCGTATGGTGTGGCCCTAAATTGTCTCCACCCGACAAAACATGCTTTCTGCGAAACGCTGAATAACTACATACGTCATCTTCAAGGGCGTACAAGGGGGTGCAGAGGGCGCCCAACAACAGAAAATATAATGTCCATTCGGAGGGCAAAAATTGACTTTCGAGGGAAAAGTGCGCCCCCTCGCCCCTCCAAACTCAAGCGGTATAAGTGATCATCTTTCACACGGTTTGGCTGGTCATTGGACTTTATCAGTGCTGTGTGCTGCTGGTAACGTGCTGCTAGAGGCAGGGCGTCAAGTACAACTAATGTACTGTAGTTGTTTTGTTGTATTTTATAGATGGCCGGAAAGTGCATTACATCGTTGCGGTTTCTTGCTTATTCAATAATTTGAGGTTCGCAGGTAATGCACAGCAGGCGCACTCAAGTCTGGGACAGAATCCTTGACGATATTAACAGACGAGGCGAAAATACTCGTGTATATGTGCACAGCCACAGGGTGACCCAACAAGTATGTAAACCTTTTGTGACGCCAGGTCTCAGCCGTCGTTGCACGTGGAGACAAGTTCGATGTTGCATTCGAAAGCTTAGGCGATCTAGCTTTTGTGCCAAAATAATGTGGTCAAGTGCTTTGACGAATGAGCTATAAGTATGTATGTAGGCAAAGTTTAGTGAAGGACGTTTGGTCGCCAGATTTTTTGCATGCGCTTGTATACGGACTGCTTTGGCGCTGAGCTGCTTCGCGACCAGCTTATTCACGAATGCATTTGAAGAGACCAAATTTCAGCACAGAAAGACTACATCGTTTACGCTTTCGAAAGCGGTAATAAAATTATCTCCGTCTGTTAGCGCGGCCGAGATATAGCCTCGGGGAACGGTCTCCCAACTGGTACTGCACATATGTACATGTACAATGTATTGGTAGCACAATGGCTATATAAGAACTCATCAAAATCAATCCTGATTTTCACGTTCAGTCACTCTTAACTACTGTGCTATTTGTGATTCTCACAAAACATTTTCAGCTGAAAATAATCTAGCAGATCAACCACGTTGCCGCAGGTCTGAAACATTCTCTTTACTACATGCTTTGTGTGCGATCACGCAACGCAACGTCACTGTCCCTCTTTACGATTCAGGAAAAAAGTTGACCAATTCTTATAAAGTCATTGTGCGACCAATACGTAGGTCATGCGTTTACAAAGTTGCCTTGTTCAGTTACCTTGTTATTGGTCGCACAATGACTTTATAAGAATTGGTCAAATTTTTTTCCTGAATCGCAAAGCAGGCTAGCGACGGGGCAATGACGTTGCGTTGCGCCATCACACGCAAAACACGTGGTAAAGAGAATGTTTCAGACCTGCGGCAACGTGGTTGATCTGCTAAATTACTTTCAGCTGAAAATGTTTTGTGAGAATCACAAATAGCACAGTAGTTAAGAGTGACTGAACGTGAAAATCAGGATTGATTTTGATGAATTCTTATATGGTCATTGTGCGACCAATACCTGTTGTTGCTAGTACCAACTACAGTAAGCATGTAAGATTGCAATAACATTGTTATCAGCCGTTTCGCTTTCAGACGTTATTTTTCACCGCTGTCGCGATGCACAAAATCAGCATCGGATCTCCAAAAGTTTTCCTGCCCTTCAGCAACACCTTCACCACTCAGGCACTACAAAATGAAAAGTGCCTGCTTTGCAACGGCAAAACTCATGGCATGGTTTTGTTGTGATACCACATTGATACAAAGCTTTGAAACAAGATAATTTTCTGATCCGGAAGCGAAGAGCGATTGCTTCTACGATTGGAGAATGAGCATACGATATTCCAGCTTCTGCTTCTATTCCACCATTAATTGATCAAAATCTCAGAGTCACATTTGACATTTGACCATGCAAACGTTGCCGGTCAATTCTGACCCTTACTTCAGAGTGACACGTTGTCAGGGAGAATCTAGTTTCATGAATTTCAAATGTTGATTTCGCAGTGCCCAATACCGTACACCCAGCACTCACACACGGTTTTCCCGGTCTGAAACTACAACAACATTATACTAGTCATCATTATGCACGAACCGTTATGAATACGTTATTTATTGCGTATATTGGCCAACCATCCTAGATTAAGTTTAATTTCCATCAAAAATTCAATGGTATTAGGCTGAACCAGCCGGAGTACACTATATTCGGAGCCCATTATGTTTAGGATTGGACCACATTATCAAGCCAGTAGTACATACATATATACATACTGTAATATCGATATTGCATCGATGTGTTACAAGCTGTTGTGCCCCAACAGTTTCAATGGGTGATATTTTCGAAGCAGTGTAAAGGTCAGTTGGGTGTAAAGGTCGGTGGAAAGCTCGGTCGACAGCTCAGTGTGATAGACCTCAGTGTAAACTTTAAACATTCAACGTTAATAACAGGCAATGTTTCACGTTTACACCGAGCTACGCCGACCGAGCTTTCGACCGAACTTTACACCGACCTTTGCGCCCAACTGACCTTTACACCGTTTCGAAAATTCCACCCAATGAAATGGCGCATGTTATGTGTGTCATATCAACGGCAGCTTGGAAACACCAAAACCTGCTATCTAACGTTTTGGCTTTATCTCGCATTTCAGATTTTTAGGCCGACTGCACATGTTTTGTCTGACTTTTCGTGAATACAGAACAGGGTGCCAGTCCAAAAGTACAAAGGTTATCGACAGAATTTTCAGTCGACCTACATGTACCTACAGTATGACGATTGATCGGTCGGTACCTTACACACCGACATCGGGCCTCATAGGCAAATCGAAGAAAAAACTTCATGCAGAGCCTAAGTTGTATAGTTCAGTTTCAGTTCATGCCATGCTGCTGTGGTCCTCGCTGTTGTGTGGAAAACATTCATCAAGCGCTCATTGTGTTGTTTTTGTGATCGCTCTTTTTCCTGATTGAGAATGCCAAATGGGCGGGCCACTTGTTTGCATGACAAAGGGCAGCTCTCGCTGCCAAACTTTATAGGCCCGACTCTTCAGAACAATCGTGAATTTCTGTTGGTCACCTCATGTGGCTCACGATGTCGTCTTGTTTGGACAGATGCAGCTGTCCACACGTTTTTGCACGTGAGCTGTTGGTGGGGCATTGTGCTTCTCCTAATGTGTGTATACATAATGATTGAGCGGAACATTGAATTAGTGTGTATGTGTGTGTGTGACAAAGGGCAATCCTGGATTATTTCTGCATACTTGCGTGTCATACTTCAGACGACATGAGAATTTGAAACGAATATTTACATAGTTCTTGATAGACGAACTGAACCGTTCAACACCGTTATTAAGACGTACCGGCCCACTCAGATACAGGTTGGTCTCAAAATTCTGTTGTTCTGTGCTCTAAACATGTGCTACTTGTGCATTGACTGACTGACATTCTTTCCGTTGCTGAAACTTCCCTTCGGTTGGCAACTGTCCAAATGCTGTACCCAGATGACTAGTTTGGATTTTGAGAGGCAAGTTTAATTCAGGTTTGTTACACATCGAACTTTTTTGCTTGTATCAGCATCATCATTAACATATCGCATAAAGTGTTTGGAAGAAATTTTATGTAAAAAAGAAAGCACCGTTTACAATTTTTTTGTGCCACACTTGCGAACACAATTCTCCGCACGTGTATCAGTAGATACTGTCTTCTGAATCAGCGCGTCATTTTGTTCTTTGTGAGATTTCATGTACACCTGGTTTTTAACAACTTTTCTGCATAAAACACCCTGGAAATATCCACACATTCTTGATGACTTTTATAATTCTTGGAAATGTGCTCGTCGATGACGTCGCTATCACTTGTTCACAATAATTTTGTTCTCAAAATTTTTTTTTTATGATTTGCTGTAAAACTTGTTGCCTTGTCACACTCAGCTCGATGTTAAAATTCCAAATTCCTCAAGCTATTAAAATATTTACCCGTATGTCTATAATTGATTTTCATGGAATTTTTTATAATTGATGACAATTTGTTCTCCCGTGCACCTTTATTCTACAGCCATAAGACCACCAGTAAAGTCAAAACAACATGTGTTATTTCGCAAAGTATTCATTCCAGTCCAGCTGTTGAATGCGCCATATTACGTAGCTTCGTTGTTCACAGGCGATAGAACTTTTTATCTATTTGTTTTCTGGCAAAAGTTCAAGCGCCGCGCACGGCGAGCGTCAGTCAGTTTTTGGAACGTGCCCCTTTTGTTCGACACACACACATACACACAAACGCAACTGTTTCCATTTGTGTTTGGCGGTTGGATCCAACAGAAATCTAGGCCATTTCGCACCTCACCCCCCCCCGCGCCCCCCCGCGCCCCCCCGCGCCCCCCCGCGCCCCCATGTATTTGATGTAAAACGAACAGTGTGCGGTAAAATTCGAAAAATTTCGAAAATTACAGGGTATCTTCTAATTTTTCGCACATTGCGCGGGAAAAAAACGACAACACCCCGCGCCCCTTTTCTACTGTAGCCTGCCTGGCTGGCGCTGCTCAGTCTGCATATAAGTGAAGGCCCGGCCCGTGCGCATAAGTGAGAGATCCACCCGCGCCCCTCTTCCTATCATCCCCACCCAGGTAGCACGGATGTCTGCTACGTGTAGAACTGCTGCGCATCCTACAAGCGCCCGTCTCGGAGCCGGCTAGACCTAGGTTGCCTGGATCCCCCTCTTCCGTTCATGTTTAGGATACCGCAACATTTATGAACACACCTTCATTCAGAACAGATAGTTAAGTTACAGTTAGCTAAGCTATAGTTTATGTTTTTTGGCACATAATATTAATGAACTTTTCGTGTAAACATTTATGAACACAGCTTCATTCAGAACAGATAGTTAAGTTACCGTTAAACAATTTATAGTTAACTTTTTTACACATAACATTTACGAACTTTCCGTCTGAACATTTATTAACCCAGCTTCATGCACAACAGGTAGTTAAGTTACCGTTAAACTATTTATAGTTAACATTTTTTTACATATAACATTTATGAACTTTCCGTCTGAACATTTATTAACCCAGCTTCATTCACAATCAAAGCGACACAACACACCACCACATGTGCCACCGAAACGTTGCGTTTCGAGCACATCAACCGGCGGATTTCCGTGTGATTTTCATCGTCCAACCATGAGCGAAATTGCGGCAGTTTATGTTCCGCCACATCGAGGCCACTGTCTGAAAAATGGCACATGGTGTTTGGTACCGTATTGTCGGAAATAGAACCCCCCATTAACTTACCCCCCATTAAGCACGCCCCCCATACCCACCCCGGGGGGAACAAATAACCCCTTGAACCCCACCTAAATGGCTCGAAATAAAGGTGCACGGCAAAAAAAATGTCATCAATTATAAAAAATTCCATGAAAATCAATTATAGACATACGGGTAAATATTTTTAATAGCTGAGGAATTGGAATTTTAACATCGAGCTGAGTGTGACAAGGCGAAGTTTTTTTTGAATTCAGCAAATCATAAAAAAAAAATTTTGAGAACAAAATTATTGTGAACAAGTGATAGCGACGTCATCGACGAGCACATTTCCAAGAATTATAAAAGTCATCAAGAAGTGTGTGGATATTTCCAGGGTGTTTTATGCAGAAAAGTTGTTAAAAACCAGGTGTACATGAAATCTCACAAAGAACAAAATGACGCGCTGATTCAGAAGACAGTATCTACTGATACACGTGCGGAGAATTGTGTTCGCAAGTGTGGCACAAAAAAAATTGTAAACGGTGCTTTCTTTTTTACATAAAATTTCTTCCAAACACTTTATGCGATATGTTAATGATGATGCTGATACAAGCAAAAAAGTTCGATGTGTAACAAACCTGAATTAAACTTGCCTCTCAAAATCCAAACTAGTCATCTGGGTACAGCATTTGGACAGTTGCCAACCGAAGGGAAGTTTCAGCAACGGAAAGAATGTCAGTAGTCAATGCACAAGTAGCACATGTTTAGAGCACAGAACAACAGAATTTTGAGACCAACCTGTATCTGAGTGGGCCGGTACGTCTTAATAACGGTGTTGAACGGTTCAGTTCGTCTATCAAGAACTATGTAAATATTCGTTTCAAATTCTCATGTCGTCTGAAGTATGACACGCAAGTATGCAGAAATAATCCAGGATTGCCCTTTGTCACACACACACATATACACACTAATTCAATGTTCCGCTCAATCATTATGTATACACACATTAGGAGAAGCACAATGCCCCACCAACAGCTCACGTGCAAAAACGTGTGGACAGCTGCATCTGTCCAAACAAGACGACATCGTGAGCCACATGAGGTGACCAACAGAAATTCACGATTGTTCTGAAGAGTCGGGCCTATAAATGTTTGGCAGCGAGAGCTGCCCTTTGTCATGCAAACAAGTGGCCCGCCCATTTGGCATTCTCAATCAGGAAAAAGAGCGATCACAAAAACAACACAATGAGCGCTTGATGAATGTTTTCCACACAACAGCGAGGACCACAGCAGCATGGCATGAACTGAAACTGAACTATACAACTTAGGCTCTGCATGAAGTTTTTTCTTTCGATTTGCCTATGAGGCCCGATGTCGGTGTGTAAGGTACCGACCGATCAATCGTCATACTGTAGGTACATGTAGGTCGACTGAAAATTCTGTCGATAACCTTTGTACTTTTGGACTGGCACCCTGTTTCTGTATTCACGAAAAGTCAGACAAAACATGTGCAGTCGGCCTAAAAATCTGAAATGCGAGATAAAGCCAAAACGTTAGATAGCAGGTTTTGGTGTTTCCAAGCTGCCGTTGATATGACACACATAACATGCGCCATTTCATTGGGTGGAATTTTCGAAACGGCGTAAGGGTCAGTTGGGCGCAAAGGTCGGTGTAAAGTTCGGTCGAAAGCTCGGTCGGCGTAGCTTGGTGTAACCGTGAAACATGGCCTGTTATTAACGTGATGTTTCAAGTTTACACCGAGGTCTATCACACTCAGCTGTCGACCGAGCTTTCCACCGACCTTTACACCCAACTGACCTTTACACTGCTTCTACGATTGGAGAATGAGCATACGATATTCCAGCTTCTGCTTCTATTCCACCATTAATTGATCAAAATCTCAGAGTCACATTTGACATTTGACCATGCAAACGTTGCCGGTCAATTCTGACCCTTACTTCAGAGTGACACGTTGTCAGGGAGAATCTAGTTTTATGAATTTCAAATGTTGATTTCGCAGTGCCCAATACCGTACACCCAGCATCTTCATATATCGGTTTTCCCGGTCTGAAACTACAACAACATTATACTAGTCATCATTATGCACGAACCGTTATGAATACGTTATTTATTGCGTATATTGGCCAACCATCCTACATCGGTTTAATTTCCATCAAAAATTCAATGGTATTAGGCTGAACCAGCCGGATAAATCAAACTATATTCGGAGCCCATTATGTTTAGGATTGGACCACATTATCAAGCCAGTAGTACATACATATATACATACTGTAATATCGATATTGCATCGATGTGTTACAAGCTGTTGTGCCCCAACAGTTTCAATGGGTGATATTTTCGAAGCAGTGTAAAGGTCAGTTGGGTGTAAAAAGGTTGGTGATAAGTCTCGGTCGACAGCTCAGTGTGATAGACCTCAGTGTAAACTTTAAACATTCAACGTTAATAACAGGCAATGTTTCACGTTTACACCGAAGACGATGCTGATCTGAGCTTTCGACCCAACTTTACACCGACCTTTGCGCCCAACTGACCTTTACACCGTTTCGAAAATTCCACCCAATGAAATGGCGCATGTTATGTGTGTCATATCAACGGCAGCTTGGAAACACCAAAACCTGCTATCTAGACGTTTTGGCTTTATCTCGCATTTCAGATTTTTAGGCCGACTGGCACCCTGTTCTGTATTCACGAAAAGTCAGACAGCAATACGTAACTGAACGAAGTA
>JASAMV010009164.1:0-12558 GCA_030248065.1 Rhynchonema sp. JSB1_4
TTCTTATATTATTGATTCGTTCCAGAGCAGAGGTCGCAATCGGGCCGGCCCGACCTCGGGCCGGGCCGGGCCGAGCCGGGCCGGGCCGCGATTTTGGGCTTTTGGCTCGGGCCGGGCCGGGCCGGGCACCGGCCCGAAGCTTCTGAAGCAGAGGTGGGAATCGGGCCGGGTTACCTCGGCCCGGCCCGGCCCGACGAGGTCCGGGGGTCGGCCCGGCCCGGCCGGCCCGACAGTTCGGGCCGGGAAGTCCGGCCCGGCCCGGCCCGACTTGGAAAAAAAAGTCGGCCCGGCCCGGCCCGGCCCGATTTTTTCGGCCCGACTTTTTCTGATGATATTTTGAAGCATTTTTTTGGTGCAAGAAATTACTGTCTTTTGGTTTAAAAATACATGATAATCATGGAAGTCGGTACAAATTTGCAGAATCGCGAGAAATTTTGGCAAATTTAGCCTAAAAAATCACGATTTTTTATTGAAATTCCATGATGTCGGGCCTTTTCGGGCCGGCCACCCCGGCCCGGCCCGGCCCGACATTCCGAAAAGTCGGCCCGGCCCGGCCCGGCCCGACCGTTCGGGCCGGAAACCTCGGCCCGGCCCGGCCCGAACGTCGGGCCGGGCCGGGCCGGGCCGGGCCGGGCCGGCCCGATTCCCACCTCTGTTCTGAAGTGACTTATTTTACTGAAAAAGTAGGGGTTTTTTTGTCCAAAATACTAAAATTTCTGACGGATTCAGCAAGTAGGTGATCAGTATTGTCCAGTGGTGTGGCTACCCAGGCGTGCAATCAACCTACTGTACCACCAGAAAGGCCTGAAATCAACCTACCTACTGTACCGACCGGCCGAGCTAGGGGGGAACAAAATTTTTTATGTCCAAGTTCAGATGAAAATGTACTCTAAAACCCTCAAAATTTTTCGATTATTTGGAATGAAAAATATGGATTTTATACCATTTTGAGCCAAAAATAGCAACCTACTGTACCAGCCGGGGGGCGGCGACCTACCTACTGTACCAGGATGGCGCGTCATCTACCTACTGTACCTAGGGGGGACCCCCCAGCCACACCATTGGTATTGTCTATCTGGCGACTTTTTCATGGAAAACAATGAAATTTCAACAAAAAAATTGATTCAAAAATCGCAAAAATTATGACAAAAATTGGGTTGAAATCTGAGCCAAAAATTCGGGCCGGGCCGGGCCGGGCCGGAGATTTGGGGGTTCGGGCCGGGCCGGGCCGGAAATTTGGGGGTACGGGTCGGGCCGGGCCGGGCCGGGCCGGAGATTTGGGGGCTCGGGCCGGGCCGGGCCGGCCAAACCCGGCCCGATTGCGACCTCTGTTCCAGAGATCGGAAACGGGCCGGGTAAAGTCGGCCCGGCCCGGCCCGGTGGAGGGCTGCAGGTCGGCCCGGCCCGGCCCGTTTTGGCTTGAGGTCGGCCCGGCCCGGCCCGGCCCGGTCAGCCAATTTTCAAGGGCCGAAAACTGAAAAAGTCCAAAAAGCTGAAAAAAATTAGAAAATTTTCTGCAGAATACTTGTTTTCACTGGTGCAGCTGGGGGAAGGGGTAGGTAGGTAGATTGACGCGCCATCCTGATACAGTACGTAAGTCGCCGCCCCGGCTGGTACAGTTGTAGGTATAATTTTTGGCTCAAAATGGTTTAAAATCGGTATTTATCACTCCATACTAGGCCTGGGCACAATACCACTTTTGACACCCAATACCAATACCCAATACCAATACCGGCCCTGTACCAATACCCAATACCCAATACCAATACCAAATTGGTGACCCAATACCAATACCCAATACCAATACCGGGTGAGACCCAATACCAATACCAATACCCAATACCAGATCAATACTACTGAAGTGCCTGGTATTGGGTTTGGTATTGGGTTGGTATTGGTATTGAGTATTGGGTATTGGGTTGGTATTGGTATTGGGTATTGGGTATTGGTCCTAGTATTGGTTTGGTATTGGGTTTTTGGTCTGGTATTGGGTTGGTATTGTGTTTGGTATTGGTTTGGTATTGGGTTTTGAGTCAGGTATTGGGTTTGGTATTGGTTTGGTATTGGGTTTTTCTGGATTAGTATTGGGTATTGGTTTTGACTCAATACCTGGGCAAACCCAATACCAATACCCAATACCAATACCAGGCCAGCTTCAATACCAATACCCAATACCCAATACCAGAATTAGACCCAATACCAATACCAAACACTGGTATTGGTATTGGTATTGGGTGGTATTGGTATTGTATTGGGTATTGGGTATTGTGCCCACCCATACTCCATACAGGCGAAAAATCGCGCGTGAGGCGCGAAATTAGCGCTTAAGAGTACATTCTCATCAATATGTATACCGTAAAAACCTAAATACAGCCCCCCCGGAATAGAGCCCCCCCGTAATACAGCCCCCCCCCAAAATGGGGTCAGTGAATTAATAGAGCCCCCCCCCCCGGAATAGAGCCCCCCCCCTCTAAGTAACATCCCCTATACAGTAGTGTATTAAGGCGTGATAGTGGTACATAGGTACATTTATGCACGTTTGTTGTTCGTTCAGAGCACATAATACGCCTCTTATTGACGATTAGACACGAATAAATGCGATTACAAGCGAAAAAACATCCTTTCAAACCCCTTTTTAGGGGTTTTTGGGGGTATTTCTGGGAACAATTTTTTCAGGTTCGGGTCAGTGAATTAATAGAGGCCCCCCCGGAATAGAGCCCCCCCCGTAATAAAGCCCCCCCAAAATGGGGTCAGTGAATTAATAGAGCCCCCCCCCTTCTATTTAGGTTTTTACGGTACATAAAAATTTTGTTCCCGGATGACCCCCTAGCTCGGCCGGTCGGTACAGTAGGTAGGTAGGTTGATTGCAGGCAGGCTTTTTTGGTGGTACAGTGGGTTGATTGCAAGGGCCTGGGCCTGGCCCTGGGTATGGGATGGGTAGCTACACCACTGCTTCTTTCTTCAAAACGATGACTGAAAAGATCAAGAACTAGGAAATGTTATTGCGCGAAGCGCAAAAATTTTGAAAATTTTGGTTCAAAAAATGGTAATTTCGTTCGAATTTTTTTACCGGGCCGGACCGGGCCGAGCCGGTCGACCAAGTCCAAAATCGCGACGAGCCCGGCCCGTGTACCGGGCCGGGCCGGGCCGGCCCGTTTCCGATCTCTGATTCGTTCATTAGAGATCAGAGGTGTCAACCCGGGCCGCAACCCGCGAAAGGTCGGCCCGGCCCGGCCCGGCCCGATTTTTTTGACCAATTTTTTTCTGATGACTTTTCAGTTTATTCTGAGAAGCAAGGTTTTTAACACAAAATTGACCGCTCCAAAGGCTAGTGTAGCTCAGGGGGGACCACGACCACCCCCTCCCCCAGGAACTACACTGGTCGGCCCGGGCCGGGCCGAGGTTACCCGGCCCCAGTGCTGTGGCTACTTTTGCGGGGCGGGTAGGATACATAGGTGGAAAAAATCGGGGCGGGTAGGGGGGTAGTGTACCGTATTGTCGGAAATAGAACCCCCCCATTAATTGACCCCCCCCCCCATTAATTGAACCCCCCTAAATGGCTCGAAATCAAAAATAGAACCCCCCCATTAATTGACCCCCCATTAATAGAACCCACCCCCAACCTTCACCGTACTACTGATTAGTGGTATGGTAAGGCTGTGTTGTTGTGTCAAACGTTGTTTAAGCTTGCGTTTTCAGCAGAATACGGCTTTTTAAGCATAATTAACGCTGTTAAAGGCAGAAAATACCCTAAACAGGCCATTTTTAGGGGCATTATTAACAATGATTTTTTTCGTCGGGGGCCAAATGAAAAATATAACCCCCCCAATAATTGACCCCCCATAAATTGAACCCCCCCAAAATGACCCCAGTGAAAAAATAGACCCCCCGGGTTCTATTTCCGACAATACGGTACCTGGGATTTGGGGGGGGGAATCCGGTTTGGGGGGGGGGAGGGGGGGAAGATTTTTCGGGGCGGGTAGGGTACAACACAAGTTTTTTCGGGTGCCTGTTTTTATGTACTAAAAAGTGCATATATCGCGCGCAGCGCGAGATTTTTTGCACATTTCAGGGTTTTCGGTCGAAATTTGGGCATTTTTGACCGAAAAATGGGCATTTTGGGGGTAAAAATCGGGGCGGGTAGGGTACCAGGGCGGGTAGGGGGGTAGGGTACAAGAGCGGGGCGGGTAGGGGGGTAGCGTACCAGGCCGGGGCGGGTAGGGTACCATTGGGGGGGACCCCCCACCCCCCGTCAGCCACAGCACTGCCCGGCCCGATCCTGGTCTCTGATTCGATGACTTGAAAACAGGGGTCGCAGTCGGGCTGGGCCGGGCCGCCCCCAAGTTAGGGGTTCTGTCTGTTGCAGTTTTTGAAAATACCGTAAAAACCTAAATAGAAGGGGGCTCTATTAACTCACTGACCACTGACCCCATTTTGGGGGCTCTATTATGGGGGCTCTATTCCGGGGGGCCTCTATTTATTCACTGACCCGAACCTGAAAAAATTGTTCCCAGAAATACCTCCAACTCCAAAAACCCCTAAAAAGGGGAACCCCCTAAAAAGGGGTTTGAAAGGATGTTTTTTCGCTTGTAATCGCATTTGTTCGTGTCTATTCGTCAGCAGTGTAGTTCCTGGTCCGGAGGGGGAGATAGCGGACCCTCCGTTTTTTTCGGAGGGGGAGATAGTGTACCCCCGAGGGGGGCGAGAAGGGGGGGGAAGACCCAAATTCGGGAAAAAGTCACTTTTTGAGGTAGAAAATTTGACCTATTTTTGCCCCTTTTTGAAAAAATTCTTCATAAAAAGGGCATTTTGGCGACTTTTGAGAACATTGACCTAAAAATCACACATTTTTGCTACAAAAATGCCCATTTTAGGCCTAAAAATGCCTATTTTAGGCAAAAATTGGGGGAGATAGTGTACCCGGAGGGGGAGATAGGGGGATAGTGTACCACCTGAGGGGGAGATAGCGTACCCGAGGGGGGGGGGACCCCCCCCCCCCCCCCCCCAGGAACTACACTGTTCGTCAGTAAGAGGCGTATCATGTGCTCTGAACGAATAACAAACGTGCTTAAATGTACCTGTGCACCACTATCAAGCGTTAATACACTACTGTATGGGGGATGTTACTTAGGGGGGCTCTATTAATTCACTGACCCCTTTTTTGGGGGGGCTGTATTACGGGGGGCTCTATTCCAGGGGCTGTATTTAGGTTTTACGGTAAAATGACGATGACCTCGGCTGAAAATATTCGAGCGGTCGCCGCCAAGTTTATGGACAAAGATCATTTGGGCAGCAAAGACGATGCCGTGAGAATACAGGCTGCGAAGGAATTACGAAAGTTAGAATATTGTTTTTTGTTGTTGCTAATGGTCATCAAAATCAATAAAAATTGCTTTAGTCACTCAGCTTTGCGCGTGTCTTTGTCAGGTTCGTTAACGGGGAACTGAAAGAATACAGTCAAGCGGTTATCGATGATTTCATGGACTACTTCGACTCAAAGAACGACAGCAAGATTCGAAATCTGATTCTCAGTTCGGAGGTGGGGGACCGACGCGCCGGCATTTTCTTGATCAGTAAGTATTTTTTTGCAGTGGTGTCGTTGGGAAATCAAAGTCAGGATACCGGATACCCAAAATCCAAAATTTTCGGATACCGGATACCCAAAATAAAAAATCTCGGATACCAGGGGGGTGTTGCTCCCTAAAATAAAAAATCTCAGATACCCAGGGGAGGTTGTTCAAAAAAGGTCAATTTTGTTAGAGGCATATTGAGCAAAATCGGTGTTGAAAGAGCAAAAAATTGTCATTTTGGGGGGTTATGCTTGCGCCAGCAAGCGATTTTGAGCATTTTGGAGGTAAAAATGTGCGATTCTTACGGTTTTCGGAAAAATTTTAGGGCAGGATACCCCTGGACAAAAAGTCAGGACACCGGATACCCCTGGGTGAAAAAATCAAGATACCGGATACTAGGGGGGTAGCCCCCCTTCCGCCCCCCCCCCAACGACACCACTGTTTTTTTTGAAAATTTGAGTTCAAGCTTCTCGCAGCAAAAAGAAAATAGCATGATGTATTTCATGTTGTTTGGCAAATATTTAGAAAAGAATAAGTATGTACATTTCTTTTTTTTGTCAAGCATTTTTTTATATACTATACTTTCAGCCTGTCTGATTGAGACTGCTGTCGCCAAATCCGAATTATCCCAACGAATCACGGGATTCTTCCATTTGCTGTTGAAGAAAGCGTTCACCGGCATAAATGATGTGGTCAGTGTTTGTTTTAGGCGGTCTTTTTGTCCCAGAAGACACAAAACACGCAATTTATAGAGTACCATGGAAATTACGGCCAAGGCCGTCGCCTATGTCTCGGTGGTATCGAAGGCCTACACAAATGAAAACGTGGAAAGCGCACTGAATTTGGCGTTTGAGTGGCTCAGCAAGACACAAGCGCAGAAACACACGGCTGCCGTTAGTGATGATGAATCAGATATTTTGTTTTTTTCTGAAAAAATGATTTTATCTGCGAAATGGACACAAGTTCCTTTGGCCAGCAGCAAGAAATCTGCGGTCAGATTTTATTGTGTCCGATAGAAAACTGATGGAAATCTTTCACGCTCGGTTGACTTGCATTGAGATTGGAGAAGTCTGATCGCTTGCACATTAGCGCGACTGGGTTTATGCGATTTCCCACACCTTTTTTGGGTTAGAAATATTGGCACAAGGTCAGTAGACCATTCGTCGGATCACTTTTCAGGTGCTAATCTGTCGAGAACTCGCCTTGGCCACTGAGACGCTTTTCTACCAACATGCAGCCAAATTCTTTGAGAACATCTTTCGCGTCATTGTGGAATCAAAGGTAGGATTGGGTTTGTTATGATCAAACATTATCAATTTTGTCTTCTGGCTGAGCAAAAAACGAGCTGCTAACGAGGTATACGGTATTGTCCGAAAGTATTACTGTACTTAGAATTTCACAGGCGTCGCTTCGTCTGCACGCCGTCAGCGCATTGCGGGCAGCACTCGTTGTCTCGTCGCGCAGGGAATCGAAACAACAACAAAAAACAGCTTGGTATATGGTGCGTGAAGTGCTACTGCTTTAAGAAGGACAACTGAGTCATTATCTTATGCGCCCGTACTCTGGCCAACGAAAGATCTCCTAAGCACAAGGAAAATTTGCTCAGACAACGTATGTCAAAAACTCGATGTGACCAGAGTGACAGAGCTTCAAAGTCCCAAAATTGTACCAACTTTTTTTGGTGCGAGGACTAGGGATCGCGTCGGTCATGTAGACCGACACCTACACCAACGCTTTTTTGGAAAGTACCGACACTGACGAAAAAACACGCCTACACCGACAGTTCAAATTTCCCCGACACCGACTTCGATGGTTTTTTCGTCGAAAATTTGCAATTTTAGCTTAAAATTTGTACTTTTAGCGCATTATTGAAATTTAGAGCATTATTAAAGGAAATAGAATAATTTTACACAAGGAAATTGCTCATTTCGGAAATTCCATGCGCACTTTTCTTAGATCACTAAAATTAACAAAAGTTTTTATGGCAGTGGTTTGGTGCCCGGTATGCTGTTTTCTTGGGGGGATTCATAGTTTTTTTAGACACTTTTTAGGTGCAATTTGCACCTAAAAAATCAGAATTGCACCTAAAAATTCAGGGTTAGGTGCAAGCTTGCACCTAACATTTTGAGCCCTTATTTCCTTAATTTGGCATTTATACAGCATCTTTTAAGGTTCGAAAACCTTAGAAACGAAAAAAAATGCGCTGCGCGGCTTCTTCGTTCCTTCCACTAAATTCCATCGAAACCTTCGGTGTTTGGTCGACATCGACAAAAATATTTATTGGTCTGATTGCACTTAGCGCACAGTTAGTACCTGGTATTGGTAATAAGATTCAACTAATATTACAGCAGAACATGACAACAGCATTAGATACCAACACAAATTAAACAAAGGGCAAAAGTAAATGAATGATAACCCCCAAAAGTGGATATGGTAACATGAAAATTTTACTGCTTCGGAGCTCAAAGTCAAACACTCGCTTACTTCTCAATCGGTTCTCAATAATCAAACTAAAGTTCAACGTGCTACAGAAATTCGGACTTTCCTTCAAAAGTTTGTTTATGCTAAAATCAGTTGACAAGAAGAAATTTTGATGAAAGAGTCACTTTGGTTAGCTGATCACACTGCACTAAAACTAAACTTCTAAAAGCACGCAAATAGCATTAAAACGCATGACCAGGCAAAAAAACACCTAAAATCGGCGTTTTTTATTCAAAGTAGGGCTTGCACCTACTTTGGCCAGCTTGCACCTAAAAATTGGGGGGTTGCACCTAAGTTGCACCTGGTAAATTTTGAAAAAAAACCTGGGGGGATTGGACAATGAGCATAAAGTATGGCGCTCAAATCGCTTTCGTACGCGTACTAGCTGCTCTGAAAAGCTCTAAAGCTCCTTGGCTGTAAATTTGTTGTCATTTGCAACCGAATGTTTTTTTTATTTCGGCCCTTTCAAGCCCCAGTAGGCCATTTCCTAGCACGCATCGACCAAAATTTCGATTCCTTATGCTGATCTCTATGATATATTTCGTTGTACTGAATAACGAGTACGAATGTACGAACAACAGTTGCAAAGATCTCCAGTTGAATACAAAAAATTTTGCAAGGTTTTTCATCTGGGAACGAAAATTTAAGTAAAATTAGCCTTTTTGATACAAACATGGGATGCAAACATACAAACAAACAACAAAAAGTTGCATACCGACACTACCGACACTTGAGAAAAACCGACTCTTTTGCCGCCGACACCGACACCGACATCAGTGGTGTCGGTACCGACACCGACCTTTTTCCGATACCGACGCCGATCCCTAGCGAGGACATGAAAATACGTATCCGAGAGCGTATTCCGAAGGAATTTTTTAAATTTTGTCAGAGAGAACCAGGTGCAAACGGTTTTAATGCGGTGAGGTACAGTTTTGGGCTTTGAAGCTGTATCTTTCTGGCTACATGAACGTTTGGCATGTTCCGTCTGAGGAAATTTTTCTTGCTTTTGGGAGATCTTTCACTGACCAGAGTGCGGGCGCAAAAGCTAATGATTCCCCTGTCCCAAATTTTTTAACCACCTTGCAACAGCAAGAAGTAAATCGAACAAAAACTTAAGTGGCTTGTATTTTTTTTGTTCGAATCTTCAGTTTCTGAGATCTGGTAGTGCTTCAGCGCTACAGATCTGGTTTTTGCATCATGTTGTCAGGAATACCCCGTTGCTTTGAAAATGAAAAGCAAGTCTTTAGGTCGGTTTATACTCTGACTGCCTGGCAGTAGCAGTCAGAAATTTGTGACTGCCCGTTCGTTCAGCTCATTAACAGAGCAAGAACAGTTGACGGCAGGCAGCGGTCAACAGATAGAGAGGAACAGGCAATCACTCCCTTGCCTGGCACTTCTGCGTAGAAGTGACTTCTACCGGATTTTGACGTCTACTTCCCGGAAGTCAGATAAGTATAAATCGACCTTTACAAATCCCGCAAAGAGCATGAAAGAATCGCATTTGAAACTAGACAAAACTAAGATTAGAAAAGATTTTTTAAAAAATGATTGGTCCAAAATCAGTTTGCAAAGCTTGTGCGACTGCTGTTTCTGATAGTATTTTCGATTTTGACGTTGTGAGATTTGCTGATGTCTCAGCGCAAAATGACCTGCGTTTGAATAAATTCCGCGGTAATCAAATCTCGCTGTTACCAAAGAAATTCGCAAAAATCACAGTAGTTTACAGGATCTTTTTATTTCGTGATTACCCAGGTGTAATTTGGTCTCAGATCATGACAGAATTTTGGTGCACAAAAGCCAGATCTAGTGCGGTTTTGGGGACTTTAGGTGTAAAGTGTAAAAATTCGTTATGGAATTTTTCACCTAATTTCCTGATTTCTACGTGCAAGCAAAATAAGCTTTTTAGGTGTAAAGTGATCCTTTTTAGTAATATGATACATGTGTAATACATATAACAACTAATAATACAAGAATAAATACGTTGTCCGTAGTCCAGTAAAAAACCAAAAAATTACAGAGTTCGTACGACGAGGCCGAACAAGCGATGAAAGATGCAGAAGCAGCGTACAGCACACAAGCCAGGGATGAGAAACTGCACAGCGGATTGTTGATATTTAATGAATTGCTGAGGAATGCAAATGCTGAGTGCGAGGTTGCGATTTTTCCGCAACTTTATCATTGGTTTTTTTTCCTTGTAATTTTATCTCAGTTTGGGTGGGATTACGCAACGAGCAAAGGATGTGCAAATGTGATTCTTATTCTGTCGTTTTTGCAGCGTATTCGCCAAGACGCCGAAGAACTGACCAACGTTCACATGTCGGTGCGACATTCGGGATATGTATGTAATTATAATTTATTTTGAAGGTTTTAATTTTTATTGTAAGTAATCGACACAGTGTACCATGTTTGATGGGTTCTTTTGTTTGGTGACAAAAAGATTTCGAATTTTTTTTTGGCACACTGCCTGTCACTAGCCCTTGCGTAATCACTCCATTCCACACAGTAAATATTTTGTGGTCGAAAATGTAGGCTTCACGTCATTATAAAGAGGACAGACTGTAACTTTTTTGTTCCATATGACCTGAGACCAATTTTTATTTTCTTATTCATTGTTCTTGACGAAAAATTTTATGTTTTCCCACTTTGTACAGTTGTCGTCTGCGGCCGGTCAGCTATCGGCGCGCGCTTTCGGCCCGTCAGCACACGGCAGCAGTGATGACGTCATCCAGTGGCTGTGCGCACCCAGTCAACCGCCCAGTTTTGAGTCGCGCACCTGCAGACGCATCGTCACGGAGAAATTTGATTTGGTTGGTGAGCGTTGAGATCAATGTTGTGTTGTCGTCGTGTGTGATTTTTAGAAGGTGGCTTGTGATTTGGTTGGGGGTGGCTGGCGCGTTGTGAGATCATCTTTGTCGATGGGCATGCTAACAAGGACAACAATATTCGTCTGGTCCACAGGAAGCGATTTCAGTCCGTCTGCCTCTGTCTGGGGAACGACAGTTCAGTTCGCGCCAGCTGTTGAATGCAAACAAAAACTCGAGTCTCCAGAACTTATGCTCCATGCTTTTCTGGATTTTATCAAACGAGCCGCATTTGCTCTGAAACTCTCCATTTTCCTATCCAATTCCACATTCGGAACACTCAGATTTGCGAGTTGACCGACCGCGGCCGAGCGAGCAACGCGCCGTTTGTGCAACAGGTGTTGTTGGAGTTGTTCCCTCGATTGGCGGCGTTCGATATGAATCTGATGTCGACGGCAGCCGGCAAACAGCGATCGGCGTCGAATGACACGAATAGATCGAATCTGGTGGATGACACGACGGTCGGTTTGTGTTTTGAGTCGAATTGCTGTCCTGGGCTTTCCATTCGGTCGTTTCTGAACACGAGCACAACCAACAAGAAAGAAAATCATTTGTTTTGCAGATCGAAAACAAAACGGACAGCGTGTTCGTTGGTCGCTATCTCGGTCCGGTCGTTGACTATTATTTGGTCTACATCCAAAAGAATCGTGACAAGTCCCATGCGTTCTTCATGTTGGGACTGCTTGCCTTATTTACAAAGTCCGAAATCAAACCGTATGTGCCGAATATATTCCGCGCATGTCGTATGTGCTTGCCAACAAAGGAGGCTTCAAAGTTCGTGCGATGTTGTTTGGTTTACTTTTTTGTTCGATTTTATGCTTTTGGAGTGTTGGAGATTGTTTGCAGTTTTATTGGCTCATGTTTCACGCGAGAATGACATCCTTAGTTAAGATTGACCAGTAGTAAAGTTTGGCATTGATCTGCATAAAAAGCGTCGAATTTAATAAAAACAATAATTAAACAAAAAGCGCAGGAAGCGCCAAGCGACCGTTGACATGGGCGTGTTTTCGTGTCTTACCCTGCTCGTTCAGGCATTGAAAGCGGATTTGGAATCCCGGTTAGAGCCGCCCCCCCCTCCCTGGAGGGGGGGGGGCGAGGGCGCTGCCCCCGACCAACAGCCCCCCCCCCCCGCTGCTGCGGCCCCCCCCCCCCCCCCCCCGCCCCCCTCTCTGATACCGTAAAGAAACCAGAACACCCCCCCCCCCCACCCGCCCAGACGAAATCTCCCCAATTCTTTCCAAAATTTTTCAACACAAAAGTACCCTTTTTTGATCCAAGTGGCTAAAAATCGGTCAAAATCGACCAAAGGTGCAACCCCGGTATCTCCCCTTTTTGGCCTCAAGGTACTGTATCACCACCTCAGAAATAGCCAGTGATGTGGTTGGGGGGGGTATGGGGGGGGTATTACCCCCCAACTGCTAGGTAGCTTTCTTGCTCCGAAACCCATACCCCCCCAAACTGGCTAGCTAGCTTTCTTGCTCCGGTCATCAAGTAAGAAAAGTGTTGATTTTAGTGCCAAAATGACCATTTTATGGGCCAAAATGGTCAAATTCGTCCAAATTTTCTCACACGTGCACAAAAATACGCATTTTAAGGCTTATTTTAGCATAATTTAGACCAAATTTTATAACCCTGTTTTTGACTTC
>JASAMV010009165.1:0-10046 GCA_030248065.1 Rhynchonema sp. JSB1_4
AAAAACGGGTTTTTTTTTCCGGCCCGCAAGTATAGGTGGAATGACTAGCCGGGATATCTGCAGCTTCGAGCGTTGATGTTGGCAAGGACAGTGAGAGAAGAATTTTTAAAGTGATGGTAATGTGATAATGCAACAGCCACACGATGAAAAAAGGATGTTACGGACATTTTAAAAACAGTTGAATTAATACTGATCTGTGACAAGAGCGTAACAACAGTGACCCATAAAAGGTGATTTTACCCCGTCATTTTCTCCCCAAAACCACTTGTCCTAGGCTCCCTGGCGGGGAGAGGAGTGGGGAATCCTATAAAATCAGATTCCTTTTTTGTAAATCATTCATTCCATACCTTAGACCGGAGATAAACAACCATCAATACTTCAACTCTAATTTTATGCACTTTTAAGCCAACAATGAATGTTTTGGGTGACTAGTTAGGTGGGGCGGCATGCGGCAACCTACCTACTGTACCAGGGGAAGGGGCGGCAACCTACCTATTATACCAGGCGAGGGGCGGAATACCTACCTACTGTACCTTGGGGGGGACCCCCCCCACCCAGCCTCACCATTGGTCCCCCCCCCCCCGCCTAGGGCGGGGGGGACCATGGTGTGGCTGCTAGGGGGGACCAATGGTGTGGCTGGGGGGGGGGGGGGGGGGGGGGTGGGTCCCCCCAAGCCCAAGGTACAATAGGTAGGTTGCCGCCCCTCGCCTGGTACAGTAGGTAGGTTGCCGCCCCACCTAACTTTTCACCCAAAACATTCATTTTTGGCTTAAAATTGCATAAAATTAGCATATTTGTCTGCAAATAGGCGAAAAATCGCGCGCTGCGCGCGAAATTAGTGTTTTATGCCGCATTTTCTTCAGTATTTAGACATACAAAATTTCGGTTTCCAGATGACCCCCCCCACGGGGGACGACCCCCCGCGCTCGGCCGGTACAGTAGGTAGGTTGCCGCCCCGCATTTTGGGTGGTACAGTAGGTTACCGCCCCGCCTGGGTAGCTACACCACTGCTTCCCAGATGTCAGGTACACTACTAACTAACCCCCTCACGCCAGGTACACTACTAACCCCCTCACGTTTTGCCTAAAATCGGCATCTTCAGGCCTAAAATGGGCCTTTTTAGGCATAAAATGGGTGATTTTTGGTCAATGATGTCATAAGTCGCCAAAATACCCTTTTTATGGAGAATTTTTTTCCAAAAAGTGGCAAAAATCGGTCAAATTTTCCACCTCAAAAAGTGACTTTTTCCTGAATTTGGGTCTTCCCCCGTCCCCCCACCAGGGAGGGAGGCATGGTTTTTTAACCAAATTTACTAGCTTTTAAGCTGGTAAATTTTTTCAGAAGCTACTGAATTTTAGAATTTAGTAGCTTTTTGCTGGTTAAACCTTCATTGGTGTCAAAAAAGACCATGAACGGTGGTAAAACGACGTAGTATAACCCCCATTTGATATAAGTCGGTAAATTGTGGAAATCGACAGCAATAAGGTGGTAAAACATCTAAAAACGTGGTTTTTGGAACAAGCTAGTAAAATTTTTGAAAAGCTACTGAAATTTTCAGTTTAGTAGCTTTTTGCTAGTATGTAGCCGAATTTGAAAAAACAAACCCTGGAGGGAGGTACACTAACCAACCGCCGCGCCGGACCCAGGAACTACACTGGTGCCTGCCGCATTGCCGATAGTTATTTTATCTCCATCCGCGGCTCCACCTTGCAGATCGCTGTCGGCGACGACCATCATCTACCTCCCATTACCGATATCATAATAAACTATAAATCATCCACGACCTTCCACGCACGAACACTGTGCGCGATAGGTAACCAACAAAGTTTAGTTTCTGATGCCAGGCGAATAAAGTAGCCAGACCAAGGACCATTCTGTTGCTTTTCAGGTGCAAGTGCACGAACCTGTTCTGCTGGTTTAGTTGTGATCCCGGAATTCAAGGGTTTTTGGCGGATTCATAATCGATTTGACACAACAATTTTGTGATCGATTGATTGATGGCTGCTGAGCAGGCTGTTTTCGCGGGTACGGTACAGTCACTGACAGTGGTGTCGTTGAGAAATCGAAATTTTCCCATACCCAGCCCAATTTTCGGGAAATTTCCCATACATACCCCCAAAAATCAAAAATTTCCCATACCAGGGGGGGTTTTCCAAAGACTCAAAAATTTCCCATACCCGAGGGTGGGGGTTTAAAAAAAATGACCCCAAAAATCTTCTAAAAGTGCCAAAATTGGTCTAAAAAGTGCTTAAAACAGAGTTTTCTTGCGGTAGTAAGCGATTTTTGACATTTGTGGACGAAAAATGGCCAATTTTGGTACTTCTCGGGGTCAAAAAGTCATTTCTTAGGGGTGCTTGTTCCAAAAGTGAAAAATTTCCCATACCCCATACCCCCGGCCGATTTCCCATACCCCATACCAGGGGGGTAACCCCCCCCAACGACACCACTGGTCACTGATGACACGACGCTACCTCTCTCCGCCACGCTGAGGTACACAATCCAGAACCCACCCACATTCACCCTGACAAAATGCGCTTTTTTTCGGTTAAAAATCCCCAACTTTCGACAGAAACCACTTAAAACTCTTGTTGAAAGTGCAAAAAAATGCGCGCTGGATGAATGAACCGTAAAAACCTATACAGGGCCCCGAAGCAGAGCGTCCTCGGAACTAGGGTTAGAGAGATGTCGGGTGCCGCCAGATGTCGAATGTCGGGTTTTTTGCGACCCGACAGCGACACTTATGGTTCATTCAAAGCATCAGTTTTGCTGAGAGAAGAATTTTTGAGAGAAAATTTTCTTCGAACCATGTGTTTCTGAAGGCGCAGAATGTAACACATTGTTGTTTATTTCGTTTGAAAAAACTAGTAAATTGAGCCAAAACTGCATTAAAATGAGCCAATGAGCAAAATTTGTCTGCTTTTGGTTCAAAAACTAGAATGTCGGGTGGGTTCTGGATTGTGTACCTCAGCGTGGCGGAGAGAGGTAGCGTCGTGTCATCAGTGACCAGTGGTGTCGTCGGGGGGGGTCACCCCCCTGGTATGGGGTATCGGAAATCGGCCGGGGGTATGGGGTATGGGAAATTTTTCACTTTTTGGAACAAGCACCCCTAAGAAATGACTTTTTGACCCCAGAAGTACCTAAAAATTGGCCATTTTTCGTCCCACAAATGTCAAAAATCGCTTACTACCGCAAGAAAACTCTGTTTTAAGCACTTTTTAGACCAATTTCGGCACTTTCAGAAGATTTTTGGGGGCTATTTTTCTAAACCCCCACCCTCGGGTATGGGAAATTTTTGAGTCTTTGGAAAACCCCCCCTGGTATGGGAAATTTTTGATTTTTGGGGGTACGTATGGGAAATTTCCCGAAAATTGGGCTGGGTATCGAAAATTTCAATTTCTCAACGACACCACTGTCAGTGACTGTACCGTACCCGCGAAAACAGCCTGCTCAGCAGCCATCAATCAATCGATCACAAAATTGTTGTGTCAAATCGATTATGAATCCGCCAAAAACCCTTGAATTCCGGGATCACAACTAAACCAGCAGAACAGGTTCGTGCACTTGCACCTGAAAAGCAACAGAATGGTCCTTGGTCTGGCTACTTTATTCGCCTGGCATCAGAAACTAAACTTTGTTGGTTACCTATCGCGCACAGTGTTCGTGCGTGGAAGGTCGTGGATGATTTATAGTTTATTATGATATCGGTAACGGAAGGTAGATGATGGTCGTCGCCGACAGCGATCTGCAAGGTGGAGCCGCGGATGGAGATAAAATAACTATCTGCAATGCGGCAGGCACCAGTGTAGTTCCTGGGTCCGGCGCGGCGGTTGGTTAGTGTACCTCCCTCCAGGGTTTATTTTTTCAAATTCAACTAGCAAAAAGCTACTAAACTGAAAATTTTAGTAGCTTTTCAAAAATTTTACTAGCATGTTCGAAAACTCACGTTTTTAGCTGTTTCAGCACCTTATTGCTGTCGATTTCCACAAATTACCAGCTTATATTAAAAGGGGGCTAATATTACATCGTTTTACTGCCGTTTATGGCCTGTTTTGACACTAATGAAGGAATAACCAGCAAAAAGCTACTGAAATTCTAAAATTCAGTAGCTTCTGAAAAAATTGACCAGCTTAAAAGCTAGTAAATTTGGTTAAAAAACCATGCCTCCCTCCCCTGGTGGGGGGACGGGGGGAAGACCCAAATTCAGGAAAAAGTCACATTTTGAGGTGGAAAATTTGACCGATCTTTGCCACTTTTTGGAAAAAAAATTCTCCATAAAAGGGTATTTTGGCGACTTATGACATCATTGACCAAAAATCACCCATTTTATGCCGAAAAAGGCCCATTTTAGGCCTGAAGATGCCGATTTTAGGCAAAACGTGAGGGGGTTAGTAATGTACCTGGCGTGAGGGGGTTAGTTAGTAGTGTACCTGACATCTGGGAAGCAGTGGTGTAGCTACCCTAGGCGGGGCGGTAACCTACTGTACCACCCAAAATGCGGGGCGGCAACCTACCTACTGTACCGGCCGAGCTAGGGGGTCGTACCACTTGGGGGGTCATCTGGAAACTCGAAATTTTTTATGTCTAAATACTAAAAGTAAAATGCGGCATAAAACACTAATTTCGCGCGCAGCGCGCGATTTTTCGCCTATTTGCAGACAAATATGCTAATTTCTCACGGCTCTTGTAAGCCAAAAATGAATGTTTTGGGTGAAAGTTAAGGCGGGGCGGGCAACCTACTGTACCAGGCGGGGGGCAACTGACCGACTGTACCTTGGGGGGACCCCCCCCCCCCCCCCCCCCCCCCCCCCCCCCCCCCAGCCACACCATTGGTCCCCCCCACACCATTGGTCCCCCCCCCCTAGGCGGGGGGGGGGACCAATGGTGTGGCTGGGGGGTGGGGGGGTCCCCCCCCCCAAGGGGTACAGTAGGTAGGTTGCCGCCCCTCGCCTGGTACAGTAGGTAGGTTGCCGTCCCTCGCCTGGTATTAGAGCAGGTAGGTTGCCGCATGCCGCCCCACCTAACTTTTCACCCAAAACATTCATTTTTGGCTTAAAATTGCATAAAATTAGAGTTGAAGTATAGATGGTTGTTTATCTCCGGTATAAGGTATGGAATGAATGATTTACAATAAAGGAATACTATTTATAGGATTCCCCACTCCTCCCCCCGCCAGGGAGCCTAGGACAAGTGGTTTTGGGGAGAAAATGACGGGTTAAAATCACCTTTTATGGGTCACTGTATTACGCGCTTGTCACAGATCAGTATTAATTCAACTGTTTTAAAATGTCCGTAACATCCTTTTTTCATCGTGTGGCTGTTGCATTATCACATTACCATCTACACTTAAAAATTCTTCTCTCACTGTCCTTGCCAACATCAACGCTCGAAGCTGCAGATCTTTCCGGCTAGTCGTACTCCACCTATACTTGCGGGCCGGAAAAAAAACCGTTTTTTTTCCGAAAAAAAACCGAAAAAAAACCGTTTTTTTTCCGAGGCCCGGAAAAATACGTTTTTATTTTTCCGGAAATTTTTCCAAGTGGCAACTTTTGGAAAAAAAACGGTTTTTTTTCCAAAAATTTCCGAAATATTTTCAAAGGTTGCGAAAGAATGTTGTCAAAACCAATGTAAATCGGTGCTAAACAGTTCAAAATCAGCACTTTTTAATCTCCAAGTGCATTTTTAGCCTGTTTCAGGCCATTTCCCGACAAAATTTTCTCCAAAATAGGCGTTTTTGGACCATGGGTATCCTTAAGTACTGGAAAAATATTTGGAAAAAAAACGGTTTTTTTTCCGGAAAAAAAACGGTTTTTTTTCCAAAAATATATTTTGCGGAAAAATACGCAAGTATAACTCCACCCACAGTCTTCATCTTCTCAGCACATTATCAACGTTGCACGTCGGCCAATCAACGCGGCACATCGGCTCGCTTCTTCAAAGTTTAGTCCACGACTCGATCGGTCCGAAATTTTCTTCATCGAAATTTATTCCACGACGCCACGGTCCGAAGTTTTTGTAGAAGCTCAACCCCCCGGGGTCCTACTTTATTGTATTTTGGACAATGGAGGGTCGAGGTTCCTCACCCTACCGAAAGCAGGCTGCTCGGAAGTCTTCACGATTGCTCGTGTCGAAAACCGTGTCGCCCCAGAATCGGTGGGACAGTTGGACTCGACTTGACTATTTCTGAGACGGATAATTTACGATAATGTTTGGATTACCTATTTCTTATGCGATGAACTATTGCGCGGCTTGGGTTTAGTGTTAAATGATAAAAGTGGAAATGGAATTGATGATATTTATGGTTTTATTATAAAAATAGGCTTATTTAGAAAAGCACAGAGCGGGCGCGAGAGAATGAGAGAAAAGCAAAGACTATAGGCGTGATCGCACCTAAGCGAGCACCATTTCCCGTGTTCTACGTCGTGGCCGAATTGTTTTGACAAAAGGTCAGCCAACCGACGTAAAAGTCGAACACGTGCAATTTGGGAAATGAGTAATGAGAACTGAGGAAATAGTGCTCGGCCGTCCTTTAAATACTCGATCGCGTTTCTTTTTCTTTTCTTCGTCCATTTCGGATTAATTACTATAAGATAATTGGACGGCTCCTAACTATGATTGGTTGGAGAGAATTATTTGAATTTTAGAGAAGAGAAATAGAATGACAATGCAATTAAAGAGAATGGGTTACTGTAGACACAGGATCAAGCGCGGAAATTCAAATGGGCTATTCCCGAATCCCCACACTATCCCCCCCTAAATTAGCTGACGTCCCGGCAGCTCTAGGATAAATGTGATAGAAAACTAACAAAGTTTGGGACGATCTTAGTATAAAAGAAAATAAAATGTCCTTAGCACAATATTAGTGAGCTAATCTATTACCTTAAGCGCCCAAGAAATAATAATAAAGTTATAGCACACACAAATAAAATGATATTAACGGGTGATTTTTACTTTTGAGAAAATAAAATGTTGATATTTTCCAGGTCTTCTTTTTCTTAAACTTAGACATCACACATTTGTGGTGACAAATTTATGTGAGTCTGAACTTTTACTTCGTATACCAACAGGCAACACACAGCTTCTTCTGTGAAAACTTTATGTGAGCCTACTGATGATACGGTGACTGGGATGGATGAGGACCAGTTGGATGTGCAGGCGGTTGCAGATTGAGCTGCGCCGCTGCTTGTGGTTGTTGGTGCGCGTACGGGTAGTAACCAGCGGTTGCCTGAGTGGGCACCTGACTTGGTTGCTGCACCTGTTGCACGCCACCTGTCGGTTGTTGCGCACCCTGGAAGCCGCCGCCAAACTGTCGATCAGAGCGCAATCATGATCATAGTGTTCACGGGTCGGCGCACAACCATGCTGGCGGATGAAAACCATTCCTTGTACCGAGCAAAGTTTTCTGCTTCATCCTGGCTCACTGGGCCATAGGGTGTCATTGTCGATGTCACTGTCATACCTGCGTTCGCGACCATCTGTGTGGGTTGCGTCGCTGGCATCGCCGGCTCGCTGTCGCTGTTGGGGCTTACTGCCACACCTGCACCTGGCGGTGTCGGTGTTGTTGGGGGTTACCGATGACTCAGATGTTGCGGAACCCAATGATGTCGGCTTTTGTGGACGTTGTACCACCTGCACGTGTTGGATCTGGTAGTGCCAGTCTCGAACCCTGCGCTGATGTCTCGCTTTGGTCCATCATCATACCTTGTTTCTCGCGGAGCACTGCCAACATGTCGGAGGCAGAGTGCCTGCCTCTGCCGGCGGGGTGATTAGCGGCAGGTATCTTCGGCATCGACGTGGCGACCTCGATTCGCGGACTCCTCGACGGTGCGCGATGGGTACGCCTGTTCCTTTGCTACATTTGTATAGTAGTCGCAGGATTTGCGAGGCGTATCCAACTTTCCCAGCGTGCATTAGTCCAGGTGATGGGACAGTTCGTGGTGGTACCATTGAGTTTCCATACCTCTCTACGTCGGCCTTGACGGCTTAGCAGCTCCATGAGTTCATACTCATGATGGAGCCCGTGCCAATGAAGCCCAGGAACCATAGACCGGCATGGTCCGTAGGAAAGTTCGCTGATCCAAGATAGGCACTCGAACTAACATGTAGCAACGGACCGGTGTGCACGCTTTCCCTGACACGCAGCTTCGTGTGCAAAACCGAGTGGATTTTCCAGCATGCGCATCGCTAGATCACGAATGACTAGCGTGGCGACCTGGCCTCCGGCGATCATATACTGGTCCTTGTATCTTTTTCAGGGCATATTCCAGCTGCTGCTGGTCGTCCGGACGTGAGCTTATACCACGAACGGGAACGTTGTTCCTGGTGGACCGTAAGTGGTCTGTTCTTCGGCGAACGTGGGCCTCGCATTTTAGCCTGTGCACCCACTGGATCTTGAATTGCTTGCCAAGGTCACGAAGCTCCGGCCCCGGCGATCCCGATTGTTCCCCCGAGGAGGTCATAGGATTTTTCTGGAGTGGTCCTCGACGGCTTCTTTCGACCGCCATGGCGTTTCAGCGCCATTCTTGCAAGCGACGTGTACGGTTCAGGTATTTTGGGAACCCTGATTGCGGGATCTTGTCTGTGTGTTAATCCAGGAAATGGGAACATGTATTCGCCTTCCCTTTCTGTCGTTTTTAGGGTGGCGGTGGCGTGGAACCCTGGTCCGAAAGCGCTTGTCGATCACGTTACTTTATCCCGCCGGTGATCGAACTACTTCTATGTGACGAGTTCCACTGGCTGGGGTTGCCGTGCTTGATCCGCTCGGTACCAGTGGTCTTGGATCTGATCGTTCGCCAGACGGTGTTGGTCTGATCGATCTTGCCGTAGCGGGACGGGTTAACCCGGTCCACCGCGACCAGTTCAGTCAGCCGCCGACGAGTGAACTCGCCACGACCTCGGACACGACCACCATGTCGACGATACCGACTGCTGTAGGTAACTGTGAAGCCTTCTGAGTAGGGCCTGCCATCACTGTTGTTTCGTGATAACTTCCGGCTTGCCGACCTCAGCTTGAGGTTCATCTGATAAACGTGACCATCCTTCGGCTGCTTTTGCTGATTTGCCGGTTTGCTTGATGTGGTCGGTTCAGTATTGGGAAGTTGAACCGTTTTTTGTTGTTGTTGTTGCCGTCCCGCTTTGGGGGAGGAGGTGGCGGTGGCAAAATACCGGAAATGACGTGTCTTGCGCCAGCATCCGTGCCACTGTCACCTTCTTCCTCCTGCGATTGCTTGCTAGCCGCCTGATTTTCCTCTTCGTTCTCGTTGTCTTTGTCTCTGCCCAGTTCGGCGGCGAGTTCTCGCATTGGCCCGTGTGGATCACAACTTGTCCGGGTTCTGGTGCTGACTCAGCTGCCACTTTCGACTTTTTCTTCGGTTTCCTCGGCCGTTTATCACCACCATCGTCAGGAATCCAAGCCTGGTGCCCAGACGTCTTTCGGACGGGTATTCCGAATGGCTTTTGGTAACTGTTTGGCTGCTTGGTGGGAACGCTGCCAAAGGCATCAGCGAGCGGTGAGCTGCCGTTACCGGCACGAGTTGGCTTGGCAACTCGGCTGCGGAAGCGAACATGTTTTTCATGATCGTTCCCACCAGACTCACTGCCCCTTCTACCTTTTGTTCTTTCAACTGGCCAGTATTTGTCCATTCTTCAGCGTGCACTTCTTCAACACTGTCCAGCTCTCCGTTATCTTGCGCTCCGCTTCGCAGTATAGGTAACATTTAACGTATGCCGACTTGGAGGAACAGCGGCAGAATGTACCAGTGATTGGCATTTGTATTGGAATTTGTCCAAGACCGAGCGCAACGGTTTGGCTTAAGCTGCTGCCATACACCGTGACTGGGCAGTGAACGGTTCCAGAATGGAACGTGGTGTACTTTAGTGTCGCAAAACAGCTGGTCGTTGAGATTCTTGATCGCACGCAGGAAGCGGCAGAAACAGGCAATTGCTCTGTTTCCGGGTCCTGTTGCGAGTATCGACCATAGCGCATGATCATGTGTTTGGATCGGATGATCAACATCCACATTGGCGCGCTCACCGCTGCCTCCTTTGCC
>JASAMV010009166.1:0-48609 GCA_030248065.1 Rhynchonema sp. JSB1_4
TTCAATTTAACTAAATTCAATCGTATTTAATCTTTTTCGACACATTTATAATTTTTTTAGTTTTTTTGCAAAGTCTTTCACACTCAATTTCTCTTTCATTAGAACGTGGAGGAAGGGAACAAACCAGCCAACAGCAACATAAGTGACATGAGCTGGTGGTCGGACTATACACTACTACGGGGAGGTTTACTCACGCAGAAATTTTGGGAACTGACCATTTTTTCACTATTGTGATGGTATGACTGTACTGGTCGCGAGCTTCGACAGACGCCACCATTTCCAAAAATTCGATAGATTGCCACAAGTTTACTCGGGCGGTCGATATCTACCTTTGATATGGGATTCTAATCCACCGGTATTCTCCCACCGTTCCTGAGTCATGTGTGTGTCTAACATCACTCGGCTTGCCGTCCGTGTCTATGGCTGCATGTTGAAAGCAATCGATAATGCATTTTAGAATGTGTCATTCTGCCGTCATAAATAGTGACGTGGCGCAGAATTATCGATTGCCTTCAGCGCGCAGCCATAGACACAGACGGCAAGCTGATTGATGTGGCATACGCGTATGACCCAATAAAGATGGGAAAATAACGGCGGATTAAACATCCCATATCAAAGGTAGATATTGGATGCCCGAGTTTCTAACTTGTGGCAATCTGTCAATTTTTTATAGAAGTCTGCGCTCTTTGTGCGGGCTGGATTTCTGAGGCGGTGAGATATTACACGTGGCTTTAATCTCAATGCACCAAAAGGTTCTCAGCTGTTGTGGCTCCGCGATCAAAAAAGATAAAATGGTCAGCTTTGGGGTCGCACGTATGTCCGCGTTCTTTAAAATGCAGTCTTGTGCTCGTTTTGTTGATTCAGCAGAACATAAACCAAAAAAATGGTTTAACCACATAACTGTTTAATTCTACAAGTGTTCACTTGTCTTGTCTCGCATCACAAACCTTCACTTTTGTGTGTTTCGTATTGCCAAAACGTGAGAAGGTATAAGCTAGATCAATCCAACCAGCGCTAATCAACTCCAAATATTCAGGCCCAAGCACTTATTTTAGTCGACGCATCTCCACTTCACTATGCGCTATTTGCTCTACTGAGAAAACACGGTAAAATTACATATAAATATTACAGCTTTTTCAGCTAAAACAGACACAGGCGTGTTGGGAGGAACAAAGAAAGGAAGAAAATGTCAGCAACCACGAAGGTCAGTTCGAGGGCCAAAGTCATGAATTTGTCAGATACGTTTCAACTTTTTGCACCCACGGCATGGAGCTTAACACCATATTGGTTGAAGTGTATTTTTTGACATCACTACAACACTTATTTTGACCAGCGTAAACGTTTATAGGTAACAAGTACGCTGATAATATAAATGCCACATCTCCATGCAAACTACCGGAGTTCTTTGTCACTGCCCATGGGCCTCTATTTATTAGTAAGGTGGGAGGATCGGGTTTCGTAAATATGTTGCCTTTATTCCAAAATTAAGGGCTTTATTCGAACATTCTCCCAAATACAGCCCCATGTAAAATTTTGGTACTACTAGAACTTGGTCAGCGGCCATTTACAGATTTTTTTGTGCCTAGAAATACTTGGTAACGGAATGAATCTGGTTCTAGACAGAAGGTCGACCAGAAACTTGACCACAGAAGTGCGAAATTTCAAAAAAGCAGCAGCGTATGTATTTTGTTCCGTTTCTTCCGTTATTTTACACCCGAGGCTTGGCGCCGGGACGAACAAAATCTCGACCAGAGACCCATGGGGCTCTATTTGGAACATTTTCCGAATACAGCCTCACAGGGACTTTATTCGGGTGGGTGTGGGCTGCAACCGGGAAGCTCCAAAAAGCTCCGAGCAAAAAAATGACGAACTCAGCTTTTTGATTCAAGCGATGCGAAAAGTTGACGTGCGTGATACGAATTGCAGACACCATTGGACAGTGCTGTCAGCACGGACATCGAAGGCGTTTCTATATTTCAGTTAAATTAGTGCTTTTTTGTATCTCCCAAAAACTATTGCAGCTGCTGTTCCTCGTGGTCCTGATGCGTGTCGTTCGCGGTGACTTCATGCGTTGTGCGCAAAACGAGACCTTGTACCGGTGTACCGCTAAATGCTATGAACCGAACTGTCGCACTGCTTTGTTTCACTGGAAACATGGTTTGGACATCGAGAGCGCAGGCTGCGCCCCGTACTACTGTTGGTTTCCCGGGTGTATCTGCAAGCCAGGTTTGTGTATCCACAAATTTTGAAATTTGTGTCCATATCTAACCATCTTAAAATATTCAATACGTGGCGTGAAAGCACAAATCCAGCCCTTTGCGAACAAAAATGATATAAAAAACCCAAGCGCAGGCGCACCGGGATATTGGTTCTCTAGCTAGACCACTGAGCTATGATATACTTTGACCATACTTTTGGGAGAAACTTTTCAAACACGTTGCCTTGATCCATAAAAGTGCACGCAGCTCGTGCAGACAGCTGAGTTTTCGTAGCATTTCGCAAATCAGTAGACACGCATAATGCGCTTTACGGATCAGGCAACGTGTTTGAAAAGTTTCTTCCCAAAGGTATGTATGTATGTCGGAGCATACGCGAAGTAATGTTCGAACTTCAAGATGTTTCCGAATATCCAGGGCCCCAAGGGTTCAGGGCTTTCACAGGTTTCAAAATCGCCGAATTCTAAACAACACTAAATAAAAATGACTTTAAAAAATGGGACCAGCACTCCTGACAAAAATAACTTTTTGGCATTTGGCCCCTCCCTTGGTCAAAAGCAGCTGGATTTCGCCACTGCTACTTGCACGTGAATATTTCATACCAAGTGTGCGAAAAATGGTGGGTCCCTTCCCGATCAGGGTTGTTTAAAAAAAAGTGGTTAAAATTTAAAAAACATTTTTTTGAAGCTCAGATTTTGCTTTTTTTAATAAAAAAAGTTGCCCAAAATGGGCTGAAATGTCCAAAAATGGCCTTTTTCGAGGCAAAAAATTGGCACTTTTTTCTGTGGACGGGACAATTTTTCCAAAATCGCGCCTGCGGCGCCCTGTATTGTCCCCAAATCCGCACAGGGATGCGCGGGGCTGGTCTTTTATGGTGATGTGGCACCGATAATGTACTGCTGGATGCTACTACCAGGGTTGGGCAAAAACGTTTTTTTTTTCAAAAAATCGTTTTTTAAAAAAAAAACGTTTTTTTTAAAAAAACGTTTTTTTAAAACGCCCAGATGACCAAAATATGCCCCCAAAAATTGGAAAACGCTCATGTTGGGAAGAAAACGTGGTTAAATGAAGTCATTCTATGTGTTCTGAGGCAAAATAAACAGGTTTCAACCCTTTTCTAGCGAGTTGCTAAGATCCCATATCAGACTCGCATCGTGGGACCAACTTTGGCCGTGGTCATCACTGAAAGTCAAACTCCGTATATCGACTATCTCGACAAAGTAAAAATTGGTCGAAAATTTTTTGAAAAAAATGGGACAAAAAATTGATTTTCCTTGATAATCAGGGTACTTTCCCTGAAAAAATCAGGGAAAATCAAGGAAATTCAGGATTTAAAAAAAACGAAAAACGACCCAGGCGTTTTTTTGCCCAACCCTGGCTACTACACATGTATATTGGTCGCACAATGATTTTATAAGAATTGGTCAATTTTTTTTCCTGAATCGTAAAGAGGGAAAGTGACGGGGCAGAGACGTTGCGTTGCGCGATCACACACAAACCATGCAGTCAGCAAAATGTTTCAGACCCACAGCAACGTGGGTGCTCTGCTGGATTAATTTCAGGTGAAAATGTTTTGTGAGAATCCCAAATAGCACAGTGGTTAAGAGTGACTGAACATGAAAATCAAGATTCATTTGATGAATTCTTATATGGTCATTGTGCGACCAATATATGCAGGTCTGGTGCAAAACCGAGCGCGCAAAGTCGATCTGACACGCAAGATTTGGGCTGTAATCCATATTTTGATGGTCGTGTATCAGATATACGGCATTAGATGCATTAAAATACGCTGTACGGCATGCTACAATACATTAGAGTAACATCGTTCGTGAACATATCAACCTCAGACTGGTCGGAGACCATAGAATGTGCACCATACTACCGGGTGTCACCACACAAGTTGGGTCTCAGGCGAAAATTTTTCAATTTTTGAAAAATGTGTAGTATCGATTTCATTTATCCTGAAACATCGCTTGCAACACTTTTTCTAATAAAAAAATTTTCGTCGAAAAAAACCAAACAAAAAAAATTTTTTTTAAAAAGCTCGTTAGTTAAAAATTTTTTTCAAACCTGCTCCCGATCATGTCACCCGACTTACGTAAATAGCAGGGTTGGATTAAGAAAGTAAAAAAAATTAAAAACAGTTCGCCACTTTTTCTGTTTTTAGAAATTAGAAAGGTCACCTTTTCTTATTGTTTCACAACTTTTATTATTATTTTCCCCTTTTTCGTTGTAGAGTGCATGTTTTGCGCATGTTTCTGTTTGTTTCTTTCTCAAAAAATCGCCGCGGCGCTTGTTGTATTTCACTTCAGTACAATGTTAGATAGTATGTGGCTCTACTAAACGACCTAATTTGGTCACTAACCGCGGGTTATGCAGCTATTTTAATGTAACTTTACTTAGGAAATGAGCCAGTTATTTACCTTTACCGTGACACGCCTTTACTTTTCTAATCACAAAATATGGTGGATAAACCATCTCCAGCACGAAATGTCACGGTTGGCGGGGTCATGTCGTAAAAAATATCACCTCGCTGCTGCCCCATTTTGTGAACATACAACCGGTCGGTATCAACTATTCCTATTTCTCAATACACTTACAATAAAATTTCGACAATTTTTCTCACTGCGAACCGAAATTTTTATGGTCCGGAATAAAAAAGTAAATATTAGAGAAAATTTAAGTTCAAAAAAGTTAGCAGTTGGCTTTGTCGTCAAATCATCTCGTCAAAGAAAGTGGTCGAACACATGAGCCCCAAATGAGCGCGAAAACTAATACATGTGTTCGACGATTTTATTTGACAAGATGATTACATTACATTACTATGAGCCAAAAAGTTCGATAATAAAAAAAATTTTTAATCCAACTATGGTACATAGGTTAAATCCGGAAACCGGAATCCGGGAATATTTCCGGATTCCGGATGATTTATGTATGGAAAACTTTCTAGAAGCCGAAATATTTCCGGAGACTGTCGTGTTTTTGTATGCAAATTATTTCCGTGTTCCGGATTCTATTTTAAGTCCGAACTTAGACTGTGCATGGAAAGCTCCCGATGTTGAGTGTTCTCCAGGTTACTACCGCTATCGTGATTCCCGACCGAGAGGTCGCTGCTTCTCCATCAATGAATACAGCGGAAAAATGCCGGACATGCTTCATGAGTGTGCACTGGATTATTGACATGAATACAACATAGGAGTCACCATCATACCACCACATTTTAATTCGCAAATTTCATGATTATGTGTGTCGTGGTGTTATAGATAAAGTTTCACAACGCAGAGATATACAACATCGGCACACGAAAGCACATTGATGCAAAATAAACCATAATTTTTAACAACCATTGCTTGTGGGTGGTAACAACAGGAGCTGAATAAAAAATTCTGAGTAAGAAAATCACGAAATGAAACATCACTGGACCTGGCTGGCGCATCGCACCAACATTGTGGGCAAAGCACAGCGACTGTGGTTGGAAGACAACATAAAACAAATGCACATTATACGTACATCGTTGGACCATGCTTTATTCTTATTATTTCATTTATCATTTGCATGAAATTCGGTCCAAATAAATACGTATGCTGTCCATAATCGTAGTGCTTGCCCTCAAAGGTGGTGCAGTGAGCTGATGTTTCACCCGCTGCCCGGCAGCACCACCGAATCGTCATCGAGGCTCTGCAGCCAATGAAAGATCATAAAGTTCCGTTCATTCCTGGTCACCGGTCTGCCCTCATCCCGTTGAACGTCCAGGTCCGTTTTCTCGAAGTCCCCAGATCGATTCGCCTTGCTCAACTTTCGAAGTAGATCGTCGCGGATTTTTCTCAAACGGATATACAATATGTAGTTCTCGGGCCGGACTAGAACCCAGTGACTTGTGGAGATGATCTTAATTGAACCACTGTGCTACGCAGACGCGCGTCCAACTAACCTTCCAATAGCGCGTGGTAGACCCCAACCGGCGGATGTTGTCGGCCCTTCAGCCCCTGATGTGCTGTGCTGTAGACTGCAGGCGCGGCCGCGTTGTGGTGGGAGTGGATCGGCAGCTACACAGAACAGAAACATTTCTTCTCATTAACAACTTTTTGCTGTGGGTCGCGAGCTTTGGAGTACGCAACCTTTTACAAAAATTCCATAGAATTCCCTCAAGTTTGAAACTCGGGTATCCGATATCTACCTCTGGTATGGGATATCTGATCCACCGGTGTTTCCCGCCTTTGTTGGGTCATACGCGTGTGTAACATCACTCAGCTGCCGACTGTGTCTATGGTCGAGTGGTGAAGCCGATCGATAATGCATTTTGTAACGTTTCATTCTGCCGACATAGATAGTGACGTGGCAAAGAATTATCGATTGCCTTCAGCACGCAACCATAGACACAGACGGCAAGCTGAGGAATGTTACAGAATCATATGACCAACCAAAGTTGGGAAAATAACGTTGGATTAAAATCCCATATCAAAGGTAGATATCGGATGCCCAAGTTTCTGACTTGTGCCAAAATATCGAAATTTTTGGAAAATGGCGGTGCTCTTGGTGCGTCGCCTGTGTAATACGTGTTTCGTGTCGAAGCGATGCAAATCCACTTCTGATTCGCAGCGTCATTTTTTGTTTTGCACCAGGAACGATTAAAAACTGAGAAACAGCGTATAAAGCATCCTGATGCTCAAAAATGTTGTAAAATGCAACTGGTGATGATTGGCACCTCAGATGTGGAATAAACCTGCTTCAGCGAAAAAGCCCAAGCGACAGCAACAAACCGGGATCGGCTGAAGTCGACGGAGTTTCAACGATCTTCACGGTCTTAGTCGATCTCGGTTTTCGCGCATTGGTCTTTCCCACATCAATATTTTCCTCGGCTTGCCCATTTTGTTGCAACTCAGTCATATGCTGTCGTCTGCGTCTGTAGGATGCTGCAGCGCTTGTGGCACTCGGCAGAAGCAGGGCTTGGGAGGCTGATGTGCGCATCGCGTTACGCGTCCAGCGTTTGATGTCTGAAATTATTAGATTATGGACCAGCATAAAAACAGCCACTGAAACTAATCGTTCCAAGAAAAGAAAGCTTTATTAGACTGTGCAGGAGGTGTTTTACAGAGCTAAAGCTCTTCCCCGCCCAAAAGGAGATAAAATTCATACATATACATGCCAATGGCGGATCCAGCTTTCGGCTTTTACATTCCAGACATTTGAGCTTACCAACAAGATCGGTGGTGCTGAAGCTCTTGAACAGACTGCAGTGCGCTTTTCGCTTGCCACATTTCTTCAACAAATCCAAATCCGAATCCGTCAGCTCGGCCGTGAACAACAATGAAACATCAGCGCGCTTGCCATTGAACACCGTGTTAGTGGTGGGCTCCAGAGCTGAACATGAGAGCATGCGCTCGAACGCTTGACACTGCAAAATGAGAACGATTTTTAATAAATGATTGTTAAAACTTTTCAATCTTTTGTCGAAAACCTGTTCAACTTCGCCCGACTGTGATGTGCTATCTCCATCCGGTTCATAATAGTCTTTTGCGTGAACGCGGCGTCGACTGTGGCTGGAAAAATGAAATAATAATTTTTTATTATCCTGAAAATAATTAATTTCCCCATCGCTATTACCTGATGACAGACATTGAGAGCATGGAAGCGTCGGAGGCGAATGATTCTCTGCTGATCGCCCTGGTCAGCTCATTAGGAATCTCCAAGAGATCGGCGGCTGACGCCATGCTTTTGTTTCTTTTATTGTTTTCTTTTCTGAAAGGTACAGAAATAAGCCGGGAACGAAATTTAATCAAAACGAAAGAGGGAAAAGCGCAAGAATAACTCAGCTACACGCGTGAGAGTACCCTTTATTCAATCTCAGCGGACTGTACAGCTCATCACATAGGGCTGCCGGCACTTGCGCATGTATTTTTAATATACGGGATTACCGTATACAGAAATAGTATCACGTGGGCAGAAGTTGAATTATATACTTGCGGCTGTACGTATCTTACAAGTTAATTTTGAAACCCGCCAACAAGGCTCTGGGATCCGAAATTGTTTATTTGTGTAAATCAACGGAGTAAATGTGACTCGAAGACAACTCAGACTCTGATAGCACAATATCGCAATGAAGTTGTGAAGTGCCATAGAAGTGAAGTGAATTGTGAAGTTGGAATGAGATAGAAGTGAAATGCATTATCGGGCCGAGGTTTTTATAAAATATTGACAAGCTTCATGCTGCCCTTCCCAGCAATATTACTGTGCAAACGGAATGAAGCATCCAAATTAATGTCCTAGTCTATAGGGTGTAACCATGCCAATGCCCTTCATTAGCGGAAAGCACCCTGCAGGAAATTATGCTCTGGGAGCATTTTTTTCTCAAAGCTTCCGATCTGTGATGATAGAATGGAAAGTTTTTAATCACACTTTTCTTCAACCAGTGCCACCGCTGTCGAAAGCGATTGCCAACCGGGAGCTACTGTATGCAGGGCTGGGCAAAAAAACGACGGCGTTTTTTCTTAAAAAACGACGTTTTTTTCAAAAAAAACGCCTGGGTCGTTTTTCGTTTTTTTTAAATCCTGAACTTCCTTGATTTTCCCTGATTTTTCAGGGAAAGTACCCTGATTATCAAGGAAAATCAATTTTTTTTGTCCCATTTTTTCAAAAAATTTTCGACCAATTTTTACTTTGTCGAGATACGTCGATATACGGAGTTTGACTTTCAGTGATGACCCCGGCCAAAGTTGGTACCATGATGCGGGTCTGATATGGGATCTTAACAACTCTCTAGAAAAGGGTTGAAACCCGTTTATTTTGCCTCGGAACACATAGAATTACTTCATTTAACCACGTTTTCTTCCCAACATGAGCGTTTTCCAATTTTTTGGGGGCATAATTTGGTCATCTGGGCGCTTAAAAAACGATTTTTAAAAAAAAACGATTTTTTGAAAAAAAACATTTTTTTCCCAACCCTGACTGTATGTGCAAATATCGAACTCTTTTATCAAGCTTAGTTGCAATGAATCATAACCAAACTTCAGAGAGCAGAATCCCCACTGGAGAGAGCAGCGTTGACCTTTAGGATTCAGGATTTATAGGAGGATGATCGGGGCATGATACTGTTGCAGTGCCTCCAATGCGAATGGTTGATAGCTCAAGCTTGACATGTACAAACAAAGCTTTGAAACCAAACGGTTTTGACTGCGTCACGTTTGGCGTGCAAGCGCGCTCTGAAAACGCCGGGGCAGCAGGTCGCAACTGAGAATCCAGGGGGCACCGGGGCGCCCCCCCCCCCGTTTGTCAAATTAGTCCCTGAAGAGGGATATACCGTTTCGGAAGGAAGAAGGAAAACGGACACCTACCTAAATGGCCGGATTCTCACTCTGACACCCTTCAAAAGTCCAAAAACAGCGCACTTCGCGCGTTAGAAACACCCATTGTCAAAGAAATTTGGTGATCACGCGCGTAAAAAGGGACAAGATTTCACGCGCTGCGCGCGCATTATCACATTTTTGTGTGGTATTTTTGTGTAATAATTGCCAAATTCTAAACAAGCATTGGATAAAAATGAATTTTCATAAAAAAAGAATAAGCACCAGATAAAAATAGCTTTTTGAATTTGGCACCTCCCTTGGCCAAAAGCTGCTGGATTCGCCGCTGCAGCAGGCTAGCTCTCAGACTGAGATAACCAGATTAACATCGACCTTTAGCTTCTGTGCCTCAAACGTCAATAAAAAACCCCATCTTCAGAAACATGTGATTGCAATTTGCAGCCTTATGTATGTATACATACATTAGCACATGCGATTTAGTTTTTGCTTGAGAAAAGCAATGAGCTGTTTTTAATACAGGAAAGGGGCTATGCTGTCTAATATTAAGACTTTTCAAAATTCAAGCCGCATTCTATACTGCTGGAAGACTAAAATTTTATACAAAACTAAACTGAGTTGCCCACAGCTCAAAGAACCGGGGCTGTCGTTTCCCATTTTTAGCTAAAAGGCAGACGGTAAAAGCGCGCTGGTGCGTAAGCCCACCATCCGGTCTCACACAGAGCTCATGCTCAAACTTGGCGAACGGCATGGTTCGGTATCTGTCTTTGAAAATCATATCAAAAGGGCAGCGGAGGAAGAAGGTTTAGGTACTAAGTGTAGGGGTAGGGACAATACAGCGGGAGACCAAAAACAGCGGCGCACTACAGTATGTGAGTTTGTGACGCAAGGTGTCCCGGTTCAGCGCAAACAGATTTCTTTGAGTACAGGCATCACACGTTGAATGTAGCCGTCCCGATTTGCATTGGGTCAGAATTCGAGACCATAGCTATTTTTTGCTATCCGCGCTGCCTTTGTCACCCGCTGGTTTGTTCGTGACGTTTTGACATCCTAAATACGGGCCAGGACCGATCCGACCACCAAGTTTGATAACAGTCGGCTTCAGCGGCAACGCGCACAAATACTGCGTTTGTCTTTCTCAGAAGATTTTCGCAACCTTAATCGATCCGCTGGGATTTGACCAACAAACAGACACAATGCTGCCGGGTGGCTTGAAGGGATTAATGTCGTGTTCTGAAACTCAGCTGCGAGCACTTTTGGGGATTTTTTTAAAAAGGGTTCAGTTCGGAAAACCTGCATCGCTATTGTAGCTAATGAGACAAGAAATTTCGCAGGAACACCTGTACTTTCCAGCTGCGTTGCGGCATTGAATATCAAGTTACAACGGTCTGGCTCCGCTACATTGCTGCTCGCGGGGAACCACGAAAACAACAATATTCGGGCGAGTACAAGATTGAAAACAAGTTTACTGGGGCGCAGAGTGGGGCGCAAAATGCGTCTACAGTCCAAGCTGGGTTGCTAATGGACTGAAAAAAAAACGAAAAATATGGGTTTTCCCTGCCCAATGGGAAAAGAAGTATTTTCAACTAAAGAACGTATTTTTTATTGCATCCTTGTTTGAAACTTGGTCTCCTCAAAAATTTTGAACTTGATGTAAATAAAGCAAGCCGATCTGCCAATAAACCAAAGGTAGAAAAGCATAAAACTAAAAACAGACTGGAGTTGCCGACAGAGACAGAAGTGTTGCCTCGTCTAAAAAAACTACGACAGGGCGCACATGACAAACTAAAAAAGCAAGTATTGCTTGCTGCAAACACATATACAGTACCAGCTGTACCAAAGTCACGGTGAAGCATGTTTACGTCAAACCACAAGGCAGTTGGTGGCTTATTGGTTGACAGGGCTGCCTGCTTGCGTGTATGAGTTACCGAACCTCATATCCGTCTCTCACCCCCCGCAGCCGGCATGGGGGCGAAACACGCACCACCCCATCATTATCGTTATTCAAATGGGTACCGCAAGTATGCACCCGTTCTTTTGGGTCATCTGGTATCCAATGAGCCTAAAGTGCAGTTTGGCAGGACACGTCTAGTTCTCAGGCATTGCATCTATATTTACAAACATTACGCGTAGTTATTATTCTGTCGTTTGGGTTTGACATTGGAGAAAAAACAGACTCTATGCATCGCGCTGAAATGCACCCTGAGCACACGTAGACAAGCTGTTTGTGCTGTTGGACTGTAAGCTTGTGGCGTAAGGTATGCATGCATACATTACCGCACCGTTGTATCCGCGGACAAACTAAATTTTTAGGTACCGACACGAGTCGGAGCAACTCAGCATGGATTCTCCATTATGCACTCCAACAACTTCTGACTAACAACTGAAAACAACTCAGACAGGCGCGTGTGGAAGTACCATATGACTTGAGAACTACTGCTCTGAGTCAGGAGTTTTTGGGTAATCTCAGAAAATGCCTGGCGTTTTGTGGTTCCAGTACCCAGTTAAGGGCAGAAGCATTCAATGCGTGTTCAGCTAGAAGCTATTGATTGCCTGTCACATGGAGCCGACAGTGACCCAATGTGTTGTCCCATGTGTTCGATATTAGGTACCAAAATCCAGATATCTGCAAAAGTGCACCAGGGCCCATTATTTTTTCTGAATGTTGTTGTATTAGCACTGAACGTGATACCCAAAAAATTGTGAAACGGATTACAATCACACAAGAACGAACAAGGAAGTTGTGTTTTGGAACCAAACAAATCAAATACCTGTGGCAGCCCAAATACTGTCTGTTATCACATCATATGCTAATATACGGGCGGTTCAGTGAAGTTCCAATTCGCCGCCGCCGGTTTTCTTGCGCAACAACAAAAAAGGCCGAAGAAGTTAGGGCCTTGTAACAATGCTGGTTTCTTGACACCTACGAAGGGTTACTTAACAATTTTTGACACGAAAACGAGGAAATGCAACGTTTACGTAGAATGCAACGCGCCGAATTCACTTCGTCAGCTCAATTCTGTTAGGGTGCGGCCAGGTAGATGCGAACTGCGGACATTGAAAAAAACTAGGACCACCGTCCGCATCTACCTGGCCGCACTTGCGGACGGCGGTTTGCGCACAATCGAAACATTTTTTTAATGTGTTTGCTTGTGCGATATACAACTACAGGGTTGTAAATAGTGTAATGTGGGATCCTACCCTGTTGCCTGCCATTCAATACCATGAAACATTCTAACGTGTGTGTCCTTATTCTGTGTTTGCTGTGTGTGATTTGTGGCAGTCGTCAGTTGTGTGTGTTGGCAATTGCTTATTGTGAGTTTGGCAGATATTACGCGGATGTTTGAGGTAAAAGCCGTTTAACGCTCGATGTGAGGTTTTTAGGTTGATTATTGGGGCTCTTGATGGTTCAGGCAACAGCAGAAGACAACACAGCCTTCTGCGGTGTTGAAGTTTGCATATTTACAACCTATGCTTACCAGAAAACACAACCAAGTAAATGTTGCACATACAGCACGAAGCGTGCTGCCTTTTTTCCAAAAATTCGACAGATTTGCCACAAGTTTGAAACTCGGGCATCAGAATCTACCTGTGATATGGGATGCTTAATCCACCAGAACTTTCTCAACTTTGGTTGGTCAAGCGCGTGTGTGACATCAATCAGCTCGCCATCTGTGTCTATGGCTGAGTGTTGAAGGCAATCGATAATTCTGGGCCGCGTCGCCATCTATGACGTCATGATAAACGTCATGATTATCGATTTCCTTCAAAACACAGCCATAGACACAGACGGCAAGCTGAGTGATGTTCTACACGCGCATGACTTATGAACAATGGGGAAATACCGTTGGATTAAACATCCCATATCACAGGTAGATACCGAACGCCCGAGTTTCAACCTTGTGGCAATCTATCGAATGTTTGGAAGAAGGTTGCTTTCTTTGAGCTACCTGGTAATGTTAAACGGCGTTTAACGTCTGGCACACGCCCATCATGGGCCACAGTCCCCATGGTTGCGGTCCACTTTCCGCTTCGTTCATCATGGCAATTACATTTTTTGTTCGATTTTTTGTATGAATGCTGTATATTGGCGGGTTGTGTGACGACACAAATGCGTCGGCAGCATTTTTCCATGGTGTGGGGATAAAACAGCGAGGAAAAAAACCCTAAAAACAGTTGGTGTTGGTTTATTGGAGTTGACCCATCGAAGTAGGTGGGAACACCTTTGGATTAAAGTTCCCTACCAAGGGTAGGTATCGGATGCCCAACCAGTTTTGGTTGCGGCAACATCATGCACCAACTTTTTCGAAGACGGCTGTTTGAGTGGCCGGTTAGTATACTACTGCTGCTCAATCCTTCCTTGGACCAACACACACGCGTTCATGGAACGGGGTGCTCCCCTATTTTCGGGTTTCGAAATGAAACAATACAGAAAAAAGACTTTACCGGAAATAATCGGCTTGAATAACAGAAAACATACTAATCAACAAATACCAGCGAGTAAAAGCCTAAGCCAAAGTGTACCCGCATGATTTTGTCCACCATCACAACGCTTGTGATGGTCGACAAAATCATGCGGGTGGGCTAACCCATGATTTGGAAGTGAAAAAAGTTGCAAACTACAAAAATAAACAAAAGCATAACTCCCAACCAACACATACCCGCTCACCAGTCTCTGTCTGATCACCATTCGGCGACATTTCCAGATCAGCTGCCAGTGCACGCGCGTCGATCACGTGATGGTAGCGAATGGTGTTGAATATGCACGACCGAACAACACGTTGTCTTTCAGCGATTGGTTCTGTGTGAATGGAATGGGATGCTTTAAATCACTGGCTTATCCACTGACAATGGCCTAACGCACCGCCGCTTACAGCAAGTTTGAATGGGAAACCAGACTGACCGTTGTGCACAAACTTGCGATGATCAGATTAGAAAATGAAAATCAGATTTACAGTACTATGTCTCAGAATGACCCAAATAAACCATAGTCATTTTTAAAAAATAATGTTGAGCTGTCAATATTGGCACTCTTTTTTTGCAAAATTTTCCAATTTCCTACATACATACAGTATGTTGGGAAAAATTATTCTTCGGATGAACGTTTGTCAAGCGGACGATGTCAATGTGGCTCGTTTCAACAATTTTAGTCACAATGAAGCATTAAAAACAGACAGACACAACTGTATTGATTGTGCAAACATTAACATGCCTCGAAAATTGGACTTACCCCATCCATTTTGTATACTGCGGTTCATTATCCGTTTTCTTCCGTTTTTTTCACGAAATATATAAACACCGGTATTTCCGCCAGTATCATGGAGCAGCATCCAGAGATAGCCTGTCCTTGTTTCGCTGGCCTCTTTCAAACCTTTATCAAACAGTCAGCTGTGTTTCGTGATCGTAACAGCAACCACCCATTTTTTTAGTTTCCACCAGCTGGAACCAGGGTTGGGCAAAAAAAACGAGGGCGTTTTTTCTTAAAAAAACGACGTTTTTTTTAAAAAAAAACGCCTGGGTCGTTTTTCGTTTTTTTAAACCCTGAATTTCCTTGATTTTCCCTGATTTTTCAGGGAAAGTACCCTGATTATCAAGGAAAATCAATTTTTTGTCCCATTTTTTTCAAAAAATTTTCGACCAATTTTTACTTTGTCGAGATACGTCGATATACGGAGTTTGACTTTCAGTGATGACCCCGGCCAAAGTTGGTCCCATGATGCGGGTCTGATATGAGATCTTAACAACTCGCTAGAAAAGGGTTGAAACCCGTTTATTTTGCCTCAGAACACATAGAATTACTTCATTTAACCACGTTTTCTTCCCAACATGAGCGTTTTCCAATTTTTCTGGGGCATATTTTGGTCATCTGGGCGTTTTAAAAAAAACGTTTTTTTTAAAAAAAAACGTTTTTTTAAAAACGATTTTTTTGAAAAAAACGTTTTTTGCCCAACCCTGGCTGGAACAAGCCCTTATTTTAACCGGTGTTTCTGCCACATCAAACAGCGCCACGCCAGTACGGTTTTTTTGGTGACAAACAAAATTGGCCTCACAGCATAATGCGGCGAGAAAATAGAAGTTTTTGCCCTCCTTTTCAGGCGAAGTGTCCCAAAAGTAATCAATTTTAATCCGGTATCCCATGTTCTGACTCCATCTTTCTGCTTTTGCCGTAGATGCGCCAGCGCCATTTTCATTTTTCGTCGGAATGTGTTACGTGTGTTGTATGTACATCGTATCACACCAGCCGTCTGGAGGGGCTCGCCATGTATATAGCCACTTTTCATTTGTTGGCCGCAAAATTGGTATTTTTCTTATTTTGTAACCTTTTCCGGGTCTATTTTTGGGAACGACAAATCCTTTAAGGACAAACAATTTGAGAGTTCCGTGTGCTTTTGCCCCTATCTTCAGCGTGGCGTAAAAGTGCGCTTGACCTTATGGCATTATGCGAAAAGAAAGTGTTGCTTGATACTTTCAATTACTCCAGCTCAAGCAATACAAAACCCTGGACCCAGTTCCGGAATTAATTTGGTTCTTTACGCTCAGGCGCATATGAGATAAGCAATTTTTCGTTTCCTGTGGAAATGTGAAACCTTCAAAAAAGGCAGCAAAAGGCCCCTTTATTTTGTTGTGACTGGTACACAACAACATTGTTTATTCTGTTTCTTGCACATTGACGGCAGCAAGAAGATTGCAGCTAATCAAACTAAAGCAAATTAGCATGTTCCATACCGGCCAACACCAGAGTGCTCGCTCTCACCAACTAAGCACTAGTAGAGGCGTGTGCAATTTCGGACTTCTTCAAAATGAAAACTAGCCCGAACGGAAATAAAGTTACTCTATTATTCTCTCTCTCACTTATTGCAACTTTGGTGCCAAGCTGTGTGAGGCGGAGAAGCGAACAGCTCTACTATTATTATTATTATTATTTTCACCCCTTTCCGTTTTTGTGCACAATAATTTCCTTCGCAATCAAAATTGTTGGCTTTCTGGAGCCAAGGGTTCCCTCCGCCACATTTTTATGCACTTTTCATGCGACGGCACGACACTACATACATATGTATATTATGTCGTATTTATTTACTGTTTTGTTTACATTTTACCTTCGAAAATAATACGTTTCCAGTATCTATACATAACCCAGTACCTAGCACGCAAGTGTACCCTTGGTCGAAATGAAAAAATAGGCTGAGAGCTTTGAGTGAGCATTTACAGAAACTGAACGCTCTTCGGATAATGTACATATAGGTCGTATTTCTGCTGAAGATCGTCTTATTCACTGGTCGTAAGGAGGAAAAATAATGGTGCTGCATTTCCGAAAGCATCTAAATTCGTCATAAACAGAATGTCGCTTGTCCAAATTTAGAAGACACTGAGGTTACGTCATGTAAAGTCATGGGAACAAATAAAAATATGGCGCGTGGATATATTAAACCCCTTGTGCTCTCGTTTGCGTTGTGCGTCGTGACATTTTGACCAAAAGTGTGCGCTCTACCTTGTTTTTCTATGGCTTCTGATTAACTGTAAGGATTACATCCGCATGACAAACCACAATGGCTTGATCTTTACCGCAGCGGTCACCAGCACATACACTATTGACTTCGACAAAACCATCGTTACGCTTCTAAATTCCTATGAAAAATTAGGTGTGTTTTTTCAACCTCATTCTATGTTTCTTAGCGATCCTGCGAATTTATTGCTGTTTCACCCTACAAATATTCAGCCGTAAATTCTTGCAGTAAAGCCCTGAAACATCACACATCCAGCAATCATCATGGTTCACCCCATCCCCAACTGCACGCAACGCTGGGCGAGTGACATCCAACTATACACCACGCTATCAAGTTTGAATCTCTACATTCTGCTTCCATTATGTGTACTTGGATGTTTGTCGAATTTAATCGCATTCTGTCTCCTCTGGACCCCGCCCAAAATCCGATCCGGCGTTTTCGTCTATCTGAACGTACTTTTGATCATGAACGTGCTTCTGGTGCTGTTCATGACCACCAGGTCTTGGCCGTATATTTGCGATCGACTTTTGGCCAATCACTATCATAATGTTGATCAATCAACAATCAAAAATCAGTCAATACCGTCAACATATCGCTTTATGGCCGGTTTCTGCGAACTTTATCATCGATTCGGCCTGCACACGGCGCCCCGATGTTTGGCCACTGCCGGCACCGTGCATGTATGGGTGGTGGCTGCACTGTCCGTCCATCGCGCTTGGAAGGTTCGGTGGGGCGTTGGAAATGTTGCTTTTAATTTGAAAGGGTTTCTGTCGATACTGAGATTTATTGTATGTCGCAACGTTTATTATTATAAAAACCCAGACAAACAGAGGGTTCTGGGCAGACAGGAACGTCACCAACGCTTCCAATGGGCATGATAGCATAAATGGCCACATTTTGCTGCCAGTTAGACAGTAGTCGTGGACGTGTAATCATCGTTTTCGCTCAGATTTGTTTCTGTCTTTAAACGCAAGCAGCGGTTGACTCGGTTTTGTCTGATCGAAAAAAGGTGTTAGGCTTGTTTGTTTTCAGTCGATGTGTTGGATAAAAACTCTTCATTATGACTCTGTGTTCCCAATTTGTGTGTTTCAACCAAAATCAATTACAAATTGCATTGTTTCCAAAAATCTCCACACTTCAGTCAGTCTGTCCGCTGCCCTCTCGTGTGTCGGACACCATCTCTCGTAGTGTCCGCGTGATTGCTGCAATTATATTCGTGTCAGCCGCATTCCGAATACCGCTCTTCATGGAATTGCACCTGTTCCAAACCTCAGAGTCAACAACTTGGGTGCTCAAGGAACGGCAGAGCATGGCTGGCGATTTGATGTATAATGTGCTCTATCATTTGATTTGTGCACCGCTCATTGGTTGGCTCTTTTTGCTCAGTTTTCATTAAGTTTTCTTCGATTTTTGTACTTTTTGACCAGCTTTAATGTGCACAACATTGTGGCACAAGGCACAGGTGTTGGCAGCCGAACCGGAATGAAATGTTTCGTAACCTCCATAAAATCGTGGCAAAGAAATGATCTATTGGTTGTTCAGTCTGCTGTTTATGTTCATCCGTAAAAAAGTTTAAGATCCGGTAAGAAACAGGACAGGAAAATCAGGATTCGCACGGTTTTAGCGATGGGGCGTTCTGAAACTTGGAATGTTTTTGCGCCGCAGGAAGCTTATGCTGCAAATGCTCGTCTCACGAAAATAGCAGTTCATAAAATAAACTCAACAAATCAAACCAAATATATTTCAACTGTTTGATGTTTCACAGCCCACCTGCTACCCTTCCTCCTAACGACGGGTGGCTGTTGCGTGACGATTGGCACATTACGAGGCAACGCGCGGCGCCAGCTGCAACGCAACGCCAGTGTTTGTGTGAAACAACGACAGACGCGCGCCATATACAGGTGTGACCTCATGGAACGCAGTCTTTATGGTGACGTGAAACGGACACGACATCTTTGGTCACCACGCCAGAGTTGTTGGAACCAAATTCAAAGAAATGTGTATTGTATCATCAAATGTATTAGGTCTTAAGGATATGGTTCGTTGGATTTTTTTCATTTGCCATCCTTCTTCCAAGTCGGACTCCATAGCGAACGCCTGCCCGAAACAACATACATACTATTACAGCATCGTCGCTATTGCACTGGTGCATACGATGTTTCACACATTGTCGTTGTATGAATTGGGCACACGACTGCATGCGGCCGTGCTGAAACAGGTGCGGGCATACGGTAGAGAATGTTATCACTGTGGTTGACCTAGGACCTCAGCTGAAAGCACATACTGTATAGCACAGTGTATGACGCCACAACACAGGTGTCAAGTTCTCGTGGACCCGCGTTTGCTTCATGCTCATATGCTAGTCGCACTGCAATAAAGCAATTCGTGAATGTTACATACCTGGTGCTGTTACTGACGATGGTGTCGTGCGTCAGTGTGTAAGCACAGGTCGAATTACGCAATCAAGAGCACGCATTGTCGCACCAATGCGTGCACAATCTTGTGCGTTTGGCTTCATCAATATTTTCAAACTCCAATCCAGTGCCAATATCTCTCTGTCAGACACACGAATGCGCATTCACGACGTCGATCGATCATTATCTGTCCGAGTCAGCCGTGATGTTGTCAACAGCGTCAACCAGCTTGAATGCGTTCATTTTCATCACGTTCACAAACGGAGTCAAGGGATATTTGAATGACGGAGTCAGGAAATTGACCAGGTCAGTGTATCGAGCTGCGATTGAAATATTTGTGATTGATTTAGTGAACGATTCTCGGTGATAGCAACCCGCAGGTAGTAAGATAAGCCTAAGCCAACTTTCTGCATCGCTAGATGCCCGCTTGGACCATCCCATAGGTATAGGCAATCCGCCAGCTCATGGCACTCGCACGCACACGCTGCATACTGCATTACTCCCGTCAATGAATGCATCTATTTTCTGCAGTTATCCGTTGAAACATCCCCAAATTTTGCAACAGTGCAGAAAAGTGTTATGGCAAGCAGCAAATGAAAACCGGATAAATTAAAAAGCGGTCATCAAAGTATGACACTCGCTCAAAGTGTACATTTTGTTTAGAAAATGGCGTGCGCTGCTGCATGCGCTGTGTGTATAAAAAGTGCCATGAGCCGATGGATTGCCCATACATTATACCTGGGTACAGAAGCAAACAGCCAACGCAACATAAAGCACACTCGCAATGCACCATGCTCATCGCCAAAACAGATAAACCGAAGAAGTGCGACCTCATATATTATTTCAGAATCTCGTCAATGTCGAGTGCGCGCGCCCTGCTTGGTCGTACGGCCAGCCAAATGGTCGTGCCCAATTCCCCGGTTGTCATCAATGCCAAAAAAGCGACGTCCACGATTGAAATGCCCTTCATGTGCAGGCAACATTCGAGTCTGAAATCTGCGCCTAGTTTTCGGCCAGGCGAGTGCTGTGAAACATCAGAGTTGCAAACAATGCCGCCGACGAATTCATATTACCGCCAGCCAGCAGCTGCCAACGGGTTTGTGTTCCGAAAATCCACCGTACACGATTTTCGTCTGAGCATGGTCAGCGCCAGCTCGGAAGGCAATATCAAGGTTGATGAGTGTAGTTTTCAGTGTTGAATTTTGTTATTTTTATCCGCATATGCCCACTGTGTCTGTGATATTGTCGTGTACTGTACATACTGTATGTATGACTCATGTCATGACATTGTTTCTACATGTATATTTCTTGTGCATAAATATCAATGTGGTCCAACGACGTTTTCCACGCAGTCGTATTTTTATCGCTTTTATCAATGTTTGAGGCATAGCCACTGAATCAGTCTCAAGCAGAGATTGCTAGTCATGCAGGTTTTCGAATCAAATCAGTATAATCAGGTTGCAATAATCCGGTTGTATGCGATACTCAGAAAGACGAAAGGTTTGGCATAAACTGGATGTTTCGTGGAAGTTGTCATGGTTTGCATGATTGTATCGGTAAATTTTCAGATTGTATCGTCAAGAGAAGTATTTTGTGATTATGATTTCATCGGCGTGTCAAAGTCGTTCCTTTTTCTATTTTCTATTTGCTCACGGTTGAGGATTGTTCTTGCGCGGTTTCGGTGGTTGATGTGCTTTGTGTTGACTGGCATTTAGATGCTTGCGATACTGAATTAATTTTCAGCCTATTTCACTGAATTGTGGTCTTTGCACAAATAAGAAAATTATGTATAAGACTCTGTGGTGGCACAAGACCGACCATGGCGTGTTGTTGTATTGGTCGGCTTTGGTGCATTCGAGATTGGTTTCGGAACGTTTGTGGTGGAAGGTTTTGGTTGGGCCGGTAGTCCGGTTTTGCCTGGCTCTTGTTTGGTATCGGCTGGTACAATCCTGGAAGTGTACTTGAAATATTCTGAAATCGTTGCTTGATTATACCTTGCCTACCTAATCAAACCAGCCGCACGCTTTTATGCTCGTTTTCTCTTTGCTTAATTGCGCGTGTAAGCTGTGTAATCATATCGGAAAATGGAAAGGGAAATTCTTTCCATATCGAAGCGTTCTATATATTTCTGTTTTCCAATCTGACTACAGGCGCTCTAAAACAAAATACTCACGGTGGGACTGCCGTTTCGGGGCATGAGACAGCGCCGTTTTCCTGTTCATAGAATCCCTCCTCGGCCGCCGTCCGCGATCCATCCGACATCTTGCCCTTTTTCTTTTTCCGAAATTTGGCGCGTTTCTTTTTGATTCTATCGATTCGCTTCTTGTCCCGTTCGCGGTTGTAACCGTATTCGCTGAGAAAATGCGACGGACTGCGGCTCGAGATCTCGACCACTTTGACGCTCTACGTGTATAAAACCGTTTGAAATGGTATTCGTATCAAGGGTTTTTGTCCCAAAGATATGGTTTTGCATTTGGAGATATATACGCAACATAATATTTGTTCGATCAACAATTTGGGGTATTTCTTACGCCTGATACGGAAAACAAAGTGGTTGTCAGCCAGAGAATTGACCACCGCGGTTCTTTGCGGATTGGGCAACACGTGGGAAAAATTCTCCAAGTTGACGGATCCATCAATTTGAAGCAGCACTCCAGCAACAAATATGAACCCATGGACAAAAATAATAATAAAGTTTTTATTGTGACAAGCGACTCACCCCTTCAAATGTCGGTTTTTCATTCTGGTTAGTTTCGGTTGGCGATGCAGCGGTTTTCACAGCTGATGGTAGGGCGTGTTTGGAGGGCACCTAAAACTTCGCAATTATATTATGTTACATTGCATCTTTGGTGTCGTCGTGGCACATTGTTACGTTATTGCATATATGTATGTCCAGGGTAAACACCAATAAAAACTCAACTGAACTGATATTTATATTATATTTTTTTAAACCGTGTCACTTTTCGCAGTGTCATGATCAGTGGACTGCGTAGCGGTACCAGTCAAGCTCAAAATATCCGAGATACAAAAAAGTCACGTGATCAAAGTTGACACCATCTGTACACACAAAGCTTAATATCGATCTGGTATAACCATGTGACTGATCTAAAGTAGAGGGTGTCCTAATCACCCCAAATGACCACAGATGTATTACAGTGTACCTACATACTTGGATATTATCGAGTTCCTGTTGTGTGAGCGCCATCGGTTGTTTCTGTACGCGATACTGTCGTTTCGGCAGCAGGGCGTCTGGAGGGCGACGACCGCGACCCGCTCGAATCGAGATTTGCTCGAATATCAAGTTGCGTATTTTTATTTTGCTTTGTGAAATCGAGAGTTCCAATTGGTTTGAACTTGTGGGTATTTCGGGGCGGTGTTTCCCGAGATAATGTGTGTGCAGTTTTGTGGTAATTGTCACAGACGGGGCGAAGTGCCCATAAAGACGTTCCTCTCTGTGTCACTTTTGTTATCATGCCCATTCAAACATATAGCAGTACAGTAGATGATGTCACCAAGCCAAGAATATACATAGAAGATATTTAAAAAAATTCAAGAAAAACCGAATCTCATAAAGCTACAGTATCCCACCGCGAGTCTGGCCCTCAACATTATGCGTCGTTTCTGATGATGTTGTACGCGCTGTTCTTGTCTGCGTTCGTAATAGATGTAGGCGCCGAACGCAGTCAGCCCGACAAGCAGGGGCACGAACAAACACAACAACACCAGGAACACGGTAAGACCCGTGGACAGAGCGGTGCCGTTGTGAAGATCTGCAAAGATGCCGAGGTGTGCACTACTTGTGGACATCAGATAATATTTGCGTACACCGATGCTCCTGTGGACGTGGTTCTTGGTTATTATGTTGCATCGAATCTTTTCGACCGTTTTACCACACACATTTACTTTTTACTCCCCGAAAAGATTCGGTTCAACATTTGTGGATAATTCGCGTCAGGTGCTTGGAAAGGGAATGTATTTGACCTTGACTTTACACATCAAAATATTGCTGTGGGAACTTGTTTCGAGGATTGTTTTTCCGAAAATCTCAAATTCGAAGCCCGTCGAAGCAGGAGGGGATTCATATGGAGTACGGCACCCTGGAGTCACAAAAGGTAGTCCCACCCAGACCTACACGCTCCATAGCATACGTGGTATTGCCAAGTGCCGTTGATGCAACTGATTTCTGGCTCGATTACAGTGCTGTCGTTGTTGGTGGTGGAATTCTGTGTCACGTCAATCTTACACTCTTTGATCGGAATCGTTATCTGAAACGTTGCACGGTGAACTGATGATGCCCTGGTGCACCGTTCTGCATTTTGTGCACGTGTTCTAATAACCGTTTCGCCAGAATTGTATCTTTTTCTGCTGAGATGTTTGATCATATCATCGGGTAGTTTCAGATCGGATATTAGACAGTCTGAATAAGAAATCTCGATTTCTTGTTTTTTTGCAAAGAAGCGTAAAAAATCTAATCAACCTTTCAGGCATCTGTTACTCGGGGTCCAATGGGGGTCTTGCTCGTTCTGACTGCTAACGCACCACACCAGCTGCTCGATGCCCCCTTGTTCCATGGAATGATCGTTGAAACATCGAATCGTCAAGTTGTGGTTGATTTGAAATGCGCCCTCCTGATTGGTTGCTTGTGGTTGGGGATGGAAATATGCGTTGATCGGCAGTGGGGGTCGGGTGAGACAAGCTTGAAAGCAGTGTTGAGTTTGGAGTATGGGGGTATTCATGTGGGTCCGGTACCTAGGCTTCGTAGGCCCTGTGTTGATCACGTGTCCCTTTGTGCAGTGGGACCATATATGTATGCTGATCTTTTACCTCAAAGTTATAACTCTCTGTGATACTCCATAATTCGTAAGCTAAAACTCGGATCCCGATTGATTATCTGAGCAATGAGGGCAGATTGTGCTGAAGAAATCTGACGATTTACTGACACCACTGGTTTCAATCAAATGGTGGCAATTGATTGGTGATCATCGGACCAGGATCCAGACGGACCACCAAGTTTGACAACCGTAAGCATTTTCGGTCAGAATTGTGCACAGAGCGCGTTTGGGTTCGATCTGTTCATGGACGGGCTGTGCACCAGGTCATCGTCAGTACGAATGCACCACGTCACCCGAAAAATAAATTTCCGCGCATCACACTTGGTGGAGAGAGCGTTGTGTCAAGAAAACGCGTCGCCAACACGCACCTTTCGGTCTAAACCGGCACACAAACGCCATCTCCTGATCACACAACACCGAATGACTGAGTCCGTGGTCGCAGTGGAAATGCGCGCAGCGTTGGTCGCTCGTAAATTCAGTGGCTGTCTGATTCCACAGTTTCGGATCGATCTTGGAATTGGCAAACAGCCACTTGAAGGCTTTACGATGGTTAACAAGAGTGGAAGGTGCGGGTGCCTGATGGTGGACTGGGATGCGACCGCCGGTCCAAAGTTGGCATCTTGTTTTCTGGTTCTGAAAAAGAAAGAAAATATGTTTTGAATAATAAAAAATTGCTTTAAGTTGAAACATTGCCATCTTGGATGAAATTGTCGAACTGGCGCTGTTCTGAATTTTTGAGTTACGGTCTATCAAGAAAATTAGAGCAAATATCATTCTGATTTTTACTAGCGTAAAAGTCGTGTTGATCCACTTTTCTTTTACGCTGCTCAAAGCGTCTGTGACTCCTGAATAATTTATTCTTCGAAATATGAATACCAACCATTTTATTTCTGATGATATCAACAAAGTCCGTTTTATTTTCCATTGACGTCAGCACTCCCGGATAGAAATATTGCGACTCTTTTGTCGACGCTGCCCTGGTGTCGTAAGTGTCCTGGCATTTTGCCTTCGCCTCCGTCCAGTTTTGTCTGTTCAACGAGAAAAATCCGACGAAACAGTTGTGCTGGAACACAGAGAAGTTGTCGATATTTGAACGGAATGGGGATAAATGCGGAAACACGCAGGAACAAGGATGACATGCTGTTTGCCATCATGCCCAATGGTAAGGCTCAACGAAATTATATACGCGATATATTTTGCGCCCCATGTCACCTTGGCCACGTGACGCGAAATCTAGGAATATACTCCGGAAAAAATACACCCGTTCTCACCTGATGATACGCTGTTTTGACGGCAAACCCTCTCCTATTCTCACAGTCTACTTTAGCCAACGTATCAAATGTTTCACCGGCTAATGATTGCATTTTCGTCACCAAGTATGCGAGTAAAAGCAGTAGAGTTGTGGTCAGGGGTTGGGGCCTAGATGGAGAGGTCATGATGTGGGCGTAAATCACGTATCAGGCATGATTGTAAAAAAAAGTTGTTGGCCAAGCAATAAAGTCAAGGGATTAGAAATCGATGAATGAGTATGCATTCATGGTGCCTCATCTCAAAGCAACGGTAAGGTGATGGCCGCCCACGGTTTCAACACGTTCCTAAGTTGATGGGCTCACACGTTTTATGTTTTACTAAAAAATTTTTATCACGCAGGTTTTATTATCTAAAATTTTTATTTATTCAAGTCACAGCAAGAGTAAAATGGGTGACATAGAATTTAGAACTATGTGCCAAAAATCAACCCTAAACCGATCACTAATGTTCAACAGTATTATTCTTTGGATTTCGCCGGTGGCCTGGTCGCGAACACAAAGTCCCAAATCGGCGATGACACACCATAGCCTAAAAACAAAACGAAGAAATTACTAAATCGCTCAGGAGAAATTTTCCACAGTGAAATTTTTTTTTACCAGCATCATAGTTCTGATAATGATGTGCGGCGTGGTATTGTTTCAGTTGGTGTGCATACGAGTCCAACTTGGGTCGGCCGTGGTGCACGTAATAGTGCGTGAGATCGTATAAAATGTAGCTGCAAATAAATGAATGACAAAAAATGTAATTTAAAAATAAATTATTTTAAACACAGACAGCTCACCCGAACAGCGTGCCACTGCCAAACACAGCACCGAAATGCCAGGGCAGACTCAGTTTGAAGAGCGTGTAGAAACAGATCACGAACGAACCAGATAAAGTCGGTGGAGCCACGAGACGATCGGGGTCCATTGGGGTCTAAAAGGTGATGTTTCATTATGATTTGTTGAGGGATAACGAATTTCGCTATATATTCGGTCAGAAGATATGCAAATGCGAGTCTACACGCACTTACACGATGCTTTGTGCGTTTGCACGAGCGAGAAACCGCTACTTACATACAGCAGACGTTGTTGAGCTTACGTGATCATGGTGCATTCGCACTGACGATGACTTGGCACACCGAATGCTTGCGTATGAAAGCAACCACTCAAACTATGACAGAAACGTGCTGTACAACTCAAACGGTCACCAATGCTGTTATCATGCCCATTGATCAAGCCCAACGAACCTTGTGATGTATGCCATGCAGCAAGAAGTGCAGCACCAGTTGAGCGGGTGAGTTTGAGTTTGGCGCCCAATGGTAGATGAAACGATGCAGTACGTATTCAAAGAAGGTCCACGCCAAAGTGCCAAGCAGAAAATAGAGTGCGGCACACAGGTAGGCTTGGGGAGCTGTAATTGTCAATAAGAATATTTATTTTAATTTTTTTAAAATAAAAACCCTTTTAAGACGAGTTACGATATTTGAAAACTGTCTTAACCTGGCATTCTTTCGTGCAACGCAAGCAACCCGTGATGAGCAAAGTAGAGCACCGCAGGCATCCACAGCAGAATTACCGTGTACCATTTGGTTCGCGTGAATTTCTCCAAACTGAAATGTGGAACGACATTGCTCAATTACATACTATGTTTGTCTCATTGATTGTCATTCACAAAAAAATACCTACGTATAGATAATTTCTTGGTTTAAGAATATGCCACCGATGAGGATGAGAACAGAACAAGGGAGCTTATAATTTGATTTACCGATTGGTTGTACGACATTGTATTCAACGAGGGGTCATGAATGAAAAACTCATTACGAATGATCTCAATTTGAAGTTCACAAACTCACAAATCAGACGGAAACAGTCTCATCCTCAGCTCAACAGGGTCGTGTATCCAGTCCCAGTATCGATCACCCAGCTGACCAACCTGGGGCAGCATAGCTTTGCTGAAATCCATGTTGGCCTGAAAAATCAGGGGAGAACAGAGAATAAGATCGTCGAGGATGTATCAAACGTGGAGGTCGGGTCAGTTCTGCTATTTTTGATAAGATTCTGGCCAAATGAAGAGTTCTGCAACCACTGCTACGATGCTCAGTCGAATTTAGTGGCACATCGCAACAATCCCGAAAATATCCAGCAGAAAAGCCACGCGACAAAACTGGACAGATCCAATCGCAAAGTTTTTGATGCGGCTTTTCATTCAAAAATCGAAAGCCACCCGACTAACAGAATCAACCAAACTGTCATCGTGTGGTTTCAACAATTCACCATCATCGGAACATTCGTATTTGTTGAGCATTTTGTACGCGTGGTCGCTGTGACGATGACGCAGGCCATGCATGGCAGATGACGCGCGCATGTAGGCGTCGATCGATTCACCCTGTGGAATCAGGGAGTGTGGTGGTGTGGGTTTTAACTTTGATTTTGCCCTTTAGCGCGTGCAGGATTATAATGCTTCATGCATAAAAAGGCAGGAGCAGTGTAGAACAAGAACCAAACGGAAGCTGCAAAACAAATGTTTGGGGCAAGTTGTGCGTAAGGCTCGAAAATTACCACAAATCCGATGGGCATGATAACAGTGCGCGATGTCCCCCTAGTATGAGTTAATCAAAGCTTATGCGAAATGATATTCGATGTTACAATATGTAAAAATATTGTACAGCAATGCAGTGCACCAGATCAGTACTAAAACATGTTACGTTGAAGCAGTCCAAAACCAAGCACCACAGCCGTCTTGTACCTGCGCAGCGCGAAGCACCTCCGGTCCAGCGGGATGCAGCTCGGCAAACTGCGTGACGTTGAACGACCGATTGTCGTATTTGACGATTAACTGATCTTTGGTTGTCATGATTTTTGTATCTTGAATGACAAATAGTTTAGAAGCTGAAATAGCGCAGCTCAGTTACAAAAATGCCCTAAAGACTGTTGATGACACTGAACGATTTCGTTTTTTTCATATCAGTCATTGCAACACACACACGTGTTTGCGTTACACAGGTGTGTCCCCGTTCAGTGGGCCGTATTCTCGCAACAGTCGTTGTTGATTATTGTGTAGGTATTTATTGTACGCCCTTGGAAGTGAACTGCGCTTATTCTGTTGAACAGTGTAATCAGATGCACAATCGTTAAGCAAATACCGGTTTCAAACTGACGAGCCACGACAGTCCGATAAGGCAACAAAATAACCGCGCGTCCAGCGCCAGTGTTGATAAAAATTGTGCGGCCTCAAGAGCATCTCAGGTCCACAAAAGTGACAAGCAGGTACTGAACAAGCATTTGATCAAAAAAGTATACGTGCACCTCGATTACGTAACGTATACACTTATGCCCACACTTTGAATCACCCGTATTACAAAACACGCCACACGTTGTAAATTCAGCTGACAAACATGACTATGAGACACCATAATGTTCACTCAGTTTCGCAACCGAAAACGAACATAATTTGACCAACACAGAATCGGCAAGAAAACACAGAAATGGTGCGGTATAGTACTCGAATTATCAGATTTTAGAAACCCGAACCTACTGAACAATACGTTCCTGAGCATAAACAATGATTACAAAAGCAACATGAACTGGAATGAATACAAATGCAGCCAGTGGACCGAAAAGGATCACGCACAACAACAAAATTATCATGGAAGTAGTCAAAACGACAAAAGTAGTCAAAATTTCGACAAAACGACTGAAGCTGAGAGCCGAAAAGTCGACTTGAATTCCGAAATTTTGACTGTAACAGAGAAGACAAAACGTGTTTAGGCACCTTCCATCAAGTCCTGATTATTAACAAAAAACAACTTCCTTAACCTAGCCAGCGACATTCTGCGAATTCTCTCCATTGCCGATTGCAATACAACATTTTAGCAAATACTCAGGTGGGGGCACCGCGTTGCCTTTCACACCGATTTGATGCATTTCATCACGGCTGTACGCTCGCACCGCATTTGAATTGCCGCCTTGCTGCTCGTTGGTCAGAGCGCGCAACCAATCAGCGAACAGTACTGGACCCGACGGGGAATCTAGAATCAGTGGATGTGTGAGCTCAACAAATTGCGTGCAAATATGAAAGGATAATCGACACAAATCGGTCAACGAGGGGCTTATGTTTCACGGCTGCACAAGCGCACGGAGCAAATTAATTAGGCAATCCATAAAGCCACGGCGGTGCATGGTACAAACAAGCCACCAAGTCAAAACGGTAAGACCTGTCGGACGTATACTTGTCCATTTTGGGCCTGTAGACAAGTTAGACAATTTTTGTTAAAATCATAATTTGTGATAACCTGGGATCACTAAATTTGGTCAGCATGAAAGTTGCTGAGATTAGTGCCAGAGCTCCATCACAAAATATGATTCCAACAAAAATTTGCCCTCGTTGTCTACAAGCCAAAATGAACAAGCATAACTCCAGCTTTAGCACATCGAAATAACCTTCGGATCTTCAAACGAATGCACACGTACCAACGCCACCCACCTTTTCCCAGCACGACCTGCACCACGTTGCCATCCGTCTGATGTTTCACGCGTTCTACATAAACATCCTCCTGTTCGACGAGCCACTCTTGACATTTCTCAATCAATTCAGCACTCAGCTGCTGCGATGGCGCATCCGTGGCGCGACAGTGGGTCGACTGCAATAAGGGGTGGATAGATGGTTGTCTGTAATTTGTTGCGAGTGAATCATCAACAAAATGTGCCTTGGACGGACGGACACAACTCACAGCCGTTGCATTATATGGAAATAGCGCGGACAAAGTGAATGTGAAACGAACACAAAATAAGCCAACCAAAGGCTACACTTTTCAGAGCTACTGGCAACGGAAGTGGGTATGAAATTGGAAACTCTCCACTTAGTGTTTTGCCGTTTGCACACAAGCAAAAACTTTTTGTTGAAGAAAATTTTCGCGGTTGGATCTGGTCATTAAGTATGGGGCGTACTTCACTGTACGGCAGCGAATCTAGAAATTTACAACAGCAGGGAAAATTTTGTAATTCCTCAGAAGTATTATAGCTTGCGCACGACGACGACAACAGCACGACTAAATCAACCTACAACCCCCAGGCAACGTATCCCAACCAAATCGCCTACCACCTAGCGCAAACACGAACTGAACTCCGCTTGAAATTTCTTCAAGGCACAAAAGTAGTAAACAGCCAACCGGCCTGACGTACCAACGGCGGTATGTTGGCGATGTCAGTGGGCAACGGATGTATGTGCTGTGGCTGTGTGGCGTGCTGGTCACCAAAGTCGATCAATTGCAGCAGCCAACAGTCGTCGATTCGCCGATTCAACACTCGAGCACGACACCAATCACCGTCGGGACTACGGCACGCCACCACACTGTGCAACTGCAATCCTTGCGACATCAACATGTTTGATCGTCATTTACACTCTCACAATAAATACTCAAGGGAGAAACTTTTCAAACGCGTTGCCTTAATCCGTAACGTGCATGGAACTGGCGCAGCCAGCTGTTTCGTAGTACAGCCATCCCCCCCAGTGCAGCTGAGTCGCATTTATCAGCTTTATCGTGGTTTATCATGATCAGTCTTCCCAATGCAGTCTACCTGTGGTTTGCACATCTGTTTGTCGTCCCCCTTCTTGACCACCCTGTCGGCGTACGTGTTGATACGATCGAAATGATGCTGCAATCTGAGCATTATGCCGTGCGCCTCACCCATTTGCTCGATTGTCTGCACGTAGAAGTCGTTGGGCGCATTGAAACACGTCACCGTCACCTACAATCAAATTGGGCATATCGCCACTTTGTTACCGTTCTGGCTTTGCGCAGAAATTTTATCGAATTCTATCGATGCGAATAGTCTAAAAGTGTGTTAATGCTGTGTTTTGGCAAAAAATGTCAGTTGGTTTGTTTTTTTTCAAGTGGCGAGATACATACACTGCACTTCAAAAAGACCGGAGTTGCAGTCCAGTCCAGGTAATCATGATTAACAGTTCAGAAACTCGATATTAATTTAACAAAAATGAAAACGCGAGACGTTTGAAATTTCTGAAACATCAGACTTTGAACCTTGACGGTGAGACTGAAATTGCTTGAAGGACGGCAACGCTGCCACCATATCAAATGGGTGATGTGCCACTAACATTACTTACAAGACATTCACAACCGCGGCACACAGTCCGAGATCTCCCCAAGTGCGGTTTGGAAATAAAAAACGGTAATAATTTCCTTCCAACTCCCACTTCACCAAAACCTGTGTCTTTCCATTTTTCCCCAACATCTCCGCCATTCTATTTGTCGTTCCCAGAGTCTTTCCCTCTTTCGCATCAATCTTGCCCACTTTTTCGTGTCCCGCTGCTGCAGAAATCGACGCCGGCGCTTGTAGTTTCTTGAATGGTTGTCGTTCACCCCCAACGCCGCCGCCATGCACCAACGGTCGGTGCTGGAAATTGGATGAAGGAATGTTTGCGTCAATCAGTTCGGGTTTTTCAGTAATTTCAAACACTGTCAAATCACGGCTGGTTATTCCCATTGCTGCGGTCTACATATGTACAGACACATCGGTAACCATTGGCTGTGCTGTTTTTTTTCGCTTCTGCATGTGCATCAGACAGGTACGACAGATCTCAAATCCCCCCCCCCCCCCACTCACCGTTCTTCGAGCGGCCTCCCTTTCCCTCAATTCATGGCTGGTCAAACACGGTTCACAATGCAACGCACGACGCAATGAAACGTCAACAATGTCGGCGTGCTGAAGATATTGGTTGATGTTTCAGTCGCGGAAATGGGAAGACTGGTGACTGGACAGGGACAATCAGACGCTGCTACGTTTCCGTTCAAAGGTAACCAAGCATCATAATTACATTTATAATACCACAAATAACATCAACAAAACAAACAACTGCGTCATGAGCACGTTTATTGCTGATGGACTTGCAGCTATAATCTTTATAGTGCGGTTCGAACACAAATGCTTGCACAAGTAGCAACTTGACATATAATACTGTGTGTGACCGAAAGTACACGTACAAATTACAGATCGCTAATTGGCCGATGTACTTGACCAGCCGTGGCAAAGTTTGCAGCGAGGCTACATTGCATCCAAAGCAGTGTAGTTCCTGGTCCGGCGCGGCGGTTAGTGTACCTACCCCTTTTTTCCGTGCGGCGGTTAGTGTACCTCCCTGGGGGGGAAGGGGGGGGGAAGACCCAAATTCAGGAAAAAGTCACTTTTTGAGGTAGAAAATTTGACCGATTTTTGCCCCTTTTTGGAAAAAATTCTCCATAAAAAGGGTATTTTGGCGACTTTCGACATCATTGACCTAAAAATCACCCATTTTAAGCCTAAAAATGCCCATTTTAGGCCTAAAAAAGCCGATCTTAGGCAAAAATTGAGGCGGTTAGTGTACCTGACGCGGCGGTTAGTGTACTAGTGTACCTTGGTCGCGGCGGTTAGTGTACCTTAGGGGGGGACCCCCCCTCCCCCCAGGAACTACACTGATCCAAAGGGCACCATAAATTACTCAGCACAATCTGCACAAGGTCAACACCGCAAGTATAACCCCACCTGAATGTGCGTTGCGTTCTGCAGCTTGTGCATCACGAGCGCGGCAGCTGACGGCAGTTTCATGGTGACAAATGCGTATTGATATTCGTAATTGTGCTCGTGCTGCGTGCTGTTGCGTGACAGTTGGACATCGTGCACCAGCCCGTAGCATTGGAACACACGCCATACGTCGAACTGGGGGGGGGCATTATTCGATTGGTTAGCTCATTCACCGGTGATTTATGTTGCCAGCTGGGGTCGGGTTTGCCTATCAAATCCTATACCCCACAAACCGGCTGCTCGAGCTGCCGAAACAGTGGCAAAACCGTGTGTTTCAGGGGCATTTTGGCCATACTCCGCCCCGGCCCATACCACGAAAGTTAGCCAAGATGACTGCTGCCACAATCTTGAAAATCGAACCGCGCGTGACACGGTGCATTTTTACTCCGACCTCTAGCCGTCACCAAGTTTGCCACTGATCACGGTAAAAAGCACGTGCGGTGCAAGATGACTGCACATGAACAATCAGATCTCAGTCCCTGTTGCCAATAATGACCATACCTCGTCCCATTGTTTTGGTATATTCCGGACGTACATCTTGCATGAAACATCATCAATTCCAGCCACTGTGTTGTGGCTGTGCGACGGTGACGCACGTTGGTGACGCTCGGGGGCCATTGCAGTCAGGCTCGGGCAATTAGGCACTGTTAGGTGTTAGACCTGGAAAGTGTGCCTGAGGCGTGGTTATCAAACATTGACAAATTTGCACGTGCTCACAACATAAAACGAAGATAGTTTTCATATTTGGCAATTGGATACTCACCAGGATTTCCAGGCGCAAGCAAAGTCATTGCACTGTTCTCCAAGATTTTTATGCACAAAATTATGGCGAAACAAACAGTTTTGTAGCAACTAGCACGGATGGACTAACATCGAAATAAGCAATTTGTGTGCAGAAAGAAAGTCTTTGGGTGAATTACACGCTTCACGGCAACATGACAAGCCAGATAACACAAGGAGAAAGCATAAAACACGGCAAGAACAGAGCATGATAATACCAATATAAATGCACAACGGAAGTACATACATTGAAAAAGTATTATTTCTCGAATATTTATGGCTTGAAATACAGTAATCATACAGTTAACCTCGCACAGCCACAACAAAATACACGAACAATTTTAAAAGTGTGCAATATTTAAATAGTCATTATTCATAGTGCAGAATTAAACCCATTTCATGAGTGACCAGAGTATGTATAACAATGACATGACAAAACGACGAAAAACTATGAAGCAACAAAATAAATAAGTAGCAGTCAATTGTAAGTTACAACTATAAACATGCGAAGAAACGACACTAGTACTGATACCAAAAAAGAATATTGATTTTAGTGTTTTTCATCAAGACAAAAATTGGTTATTAATAAAGTGTCACAATAAAAAAAGAATAATATACAAAGGACTTGAGTTGATTATCAAAACAGTTCATGACGAGATTCTACACCTGACCAGTTCCGAATTCGAGATCTATGGCTCGCGGCGATTGTTGTCCTTCGCTCGAGTTGCTTGCGTTTGACGCGCGTTCTCTTTCTTCCTGCAAAAAATGTTTATTTTTCCAGAAAATGACCAAACTTTTGACAAAGATGAACTGAAGCAAAAACGTCGACGGCGTTTTACCTGTTTCACACTCAGCAAATTTGCCAACGCATCGATTTTCGATTGTTGTTTGGTGGTCGAACTGTGTGGTGACGTTGACAACACATTGTTTCTCTGGAGCGTAAAGTTAGAATGTAGTTATCAATCAAACTGACAAAATTTGACAAGTGAGTTTTGCACGTTTTGTGTTGTTGGGAACGGACGGAGGTGAATCTTTGACATCGTCGGTGTGAGTGTTTACACGAAACATAAATTAATGGAAACCCTTTGAGTTTGTGACATATAGAGTGCAAAGCGCACCTGTAGACTAGCAGCAGTGCTTAACGATTCGGTGAATCTTTGCTGCCCGATCTGTTCGGCATGTTCATGCGCCTTGTATCGTCGGTATCGCAATGTGTCGGTGGCACGTTGCAACACTTTGGTGGCCCATGTCAATTTCAGTGACACTGTGCCGCCGTGCGAAACCTGGATTGGGAAATACCCTTGGAACACTGGAAACATTTTTAATTGTCTCAAAGTGGATGCCAGTTGTTACGCGTTCTTTCGAAGATGAACTCTACGAGAATGAACAAGCCAGATCAAATTCGATGAATTTCGAAGGTAATTCGAAAAAAATGACCGACAATAGAGAATGAATTGAAATGGCCAGGCATTCATGATTGATGACTGGATAAGAAGCCACGCCCACGCTGCATGGATAGATTAGCTCGACAGGTGGGATGAACGAAAACAAGGGATCATCCTGCGAGATTTGGTGACAAACCCTGTGAGTGAGAACTGACCAACAATCCAGGCGCATTCTTCGCAACGTAGTCGGTGGCGAGTGTGAGCACACCATCGGCCGACAACGAATGTCCGTCCAACATCAGATCTACCAAATGGTCAATCAATTGCGCATCGAGCTCGTCGCCAATCAGCTTCGGTCGCCCGCGTGAGCCTGATATATTTTCAAAGATTGTTTCTATTCCAACGAAGCCATAATCGCATTAAAAGTTCACGCTGACAGCCTTACAATAGATGGACACGGTTGAACATTTTTTGCGGAGCAAGTCTTATAACAGGTCCACGAGCACGGTTGGACAAAGGGAAGACGAAGGCGCCAAGGCAGAGTCTTTGTTTGAATCATATCTTGATGTTGGGCTGGACTAGGAGAGAGAGCGAGTGCACTAATTTCGACTCAGATAACATCTATCGGACAGTGCGGTTCGAAGCAAAACTTTGCCTTCCCCAGTTACAACCACACACAACATTCCAACCAGCCTGCAGTTAACTTTTGTGGAAGAAACGGGGCATATTTTTGTTTTGCCAAAAAATGTCGTTTTGAGCCTCAACATTCTGAAACATGGTCAATGCCGAAGCCGAAGTGCCATCTGAACGTCAAAACCAATACAACTTGGACGTTTTGAACAGTTTCTTTGTCTTCAACAGCCAGCACATTGTGCCCACAGCAGCCTTTGAGGTCAAAACACCCTGCGTCTGTTATTTGATACCCGGCGGGCGCTGGAAATTTACGCAGTGGAAATTTTTCGGGGCTTTCCCATTTTTTTGGCAAAATATAAAGAAACGGTTTCTCCGCAACCATAAACCAGTTGTGTCGCAGTGCTTGCTTGCAAATTTGATCAGGCATTTAAACTTGTTTTCCGGTGTTTCTTGAATAGACCACGCAAAACAAACAACAGATCAAAGATTCACATTAAAATAACCATCTGAAAATATGTATTAAAACATTTTTTCCAACCCGAGGTTGAGTCCCCAACCTTGCTGTCGAGTCTCAGCCAATCCGGGCGTGCCGTGGTCGGTCAAATGCGACGCGGACGCGTAGTTTTGGCTGGTTTGTGGACTAGAACGCAATTGGGTCATCATCGTATTATTGCCGGGGTCGAAATTGCCGGATGCCTGCCGAAAACAATCAAATTGCAAAAAAATTAAAAAAAAACGAAATAGATATGAGTCAAATTTATATTTAACTGAACCTGTTGCCAGTGATCTCCGTCATTGTTATCCATTTCGTGCTCATTCCCGACCGGTTCATACTGGACGCTCGCACTGAACGGACGTCGACCTGTATTTTTCAAAAAAACTAATCAATCTTTGATCAAAATTAAAAGAACATAAATCACACAATTCAACCTTTCGGCAAGCAACGTCCATAGAGCTTGCGATGGTAATACGCGGCCACCGACGGCGGCAGACTGAAACGTTTCGCAGCAGCCGATGCGCCGTGAATGTGCGCATAATCGGCGACGACTTTCTTGTTGGTCGTGTAACGCGAACTAAAATCATTAATTTTCACAAGAAAATAAATTAATTATGCAAAAATAAAAAAATTCAAATTACCGGCGTCCCGGTCGCGCGCCGAACCGCGGTGTGACGGCGTTGTGCAGCCTTGCAAACGCAGGCGCATGATCATTCACGTTGTTGTCGTTGCGCACTGTTGATTGCGGCAGGTGGAACTTTGGTTTGTTTAATGAGCCCGGCGGACGGCCACGACGCGGACGGTTCTCCAATGGAGCTTGCACACCAAGGAGGCCGTTCTGAAATTTTTAAGAAAATCAATTATGGCAAGAGCTTCGAGTCTGGCGCACGGGATCTGACAAACTTTGCGTAATTATACAAGCGGTCATTGTCTTAATCGGACGATGTACCGGTCTGTGAGGCAGATTGGAACGGGCAACTAGTTTCTGGTGCATTCGCGGTGACGATAAGCTGGTGTACCACATACCAAAAATGTACATCAGCGGACACAGCCACTTGAACTGGCTGGCCCAACCATGAACATAGACAGACCTCGAGCGCGCTGTTATTACTGCCATTCACATTCAAGCCAACAACACGATCATCATTGTTGTTGTTGCTGTTGTCACCCAGCTGTCCATTCGTCCCAATCTGAGCCCGGTCACCGCTGTTGTCGTTCCCTGTTTCGGACGCGACGGCCGAGCGAAGTATCAACTCGTTCTGTGCCTGATGCTGCAAGGCGCATGTGTCGCACTGACATGGAGGCACGTGCAATGCCAGCAGAATGCGATAGACCTAAATGGAGATGAGTTTTTTCGTTTCTGTGACGTTTACTGCTTTTTTTATTGGTCGCACTGCGAATCGACGAAGTATTGATAGTGAGTTTACACAAATGCAGAAACGTATGTACTTCGCGAAACATTTTATTGCAGTTAGGTGATCAAAGGGGTTACGATACCTGATGGGTAAGATATGTGAGCTCCTGACGCATTTGGTCCATGTCGGAGCGACCAGCGTCGTTGTCGCAACAATTTCGACAGTCTTCTCGGACCATGACTTATTGAATGGATTGCGCGCTGGTTGCTCTCGATCTCGGACTGATAGATAAAAAATGAACGAAAATATACTTGGTATTTCCACTGAAATGCCATCCGAACAGTGTTGACCCAATGTTGCCAGTGAGCAAACTGAGAGGTAAAGATAAGTGATAAAAAATCAATACAACAGCTGCGCGTGTCAAAAATACGAAAACAACAGCCACACAGTAAATGTTACATTGTGGCGTTAGCGCAGCACAATAGCTAGCGCTATGAATCGAAACTGCATAGTTCGTTGCGTCACGAAATACGAAAAACGTAAAACATGGAAATAATCGGAACAGTTTTCAAAAACAGAGAACGAAACATAAATATTCTGCGTGGTCAGCAGACGGTCTGTGTTTGCGCACATATAATAGGGAATAAAAATGTATTCTGAGTTGGTTGGTTCTTTTCCTAGGCTATCGTAAAAAGTGGAAAATAAATAATAAAAAACTAATACATAATAAAATAAGACAGCGTTTGGTATCGTATGATATGTGGGCTACGTAGAATTATATTATCGCAGCAAAGGGCGGTTTATTTTCAACGTTTTTTATCAAGCAAGCTTTGGTGAGCCACATTGCTCATTCAAAATGTTTCGAGAGAAAAGTGGAAAATATTATTTGGACAGCTATTTTGCAATTTTCAATAGCATGTGAGTGTCAGCCAAAACCAAATTTAGTTTCGAATAAAAATATTCGTTTGAAAAATAAAAACAATCGACAAGCAGTGTTTTTAAGCTTTGATGACGGTACTTCGACAAAATGAACTCCGTGTTCTGTGCAAAACCTACAGAATACGCAAGTCGTTGACAAAAAGCTTCAGTCAGTGCGATTGTAACATTTTGCAAACCTGACTGGTGCATTACTTCATGTGAAGCGGGTGAAAGTTCCAGAAAACAATGAAAAAAGTGGCTTCAACATCGATTTTTCAATTGAATGGAACATTCATTGAAAAATAAACAATATTTTTTCAACTAGCAAAGCTACTCTTGAATTTTGAAAAAGACCATCAAAACAAAAACTGACTCAGTTTCGAATGCAAGCACAGCACGAAAAAGCTCTAAATCAGCGCAAAGCGCCTTTTGTGCCTGCGCAATATACTGGAAAACATAAAAAAACAGTAAAACATAAAAAGCCTGCAGCAGCTAAGGCCATTTTGCTTTTGAAAAGCATAGCGGTTCCAGAGGCGCCTGCGCACAAATTATATGTAAAAATACAATTGTGCACGAATACACAGAACAACGAAAACAGAGCTCACAGGCCAAAGACGGCTGATAGTTTTGCATATTTCCTCTTTAGTTTCTTTCTGTTGTTGTACATATACTCTGGCAATTCTTTTGGGAGAAACTTTTCAACCGCGTTGCCTGATCCGTAAAGCGCATTATGCGTGCACTGGCTACAGAGGTCACGTGACCGCTATAGCCAGTGCACGCATCATGCGCTTTACGGATCAGGCAACGCGTTTGAAAAGTTTCTCCCAAAAGAATTGTCAGAGTATATGTACACATACATATACCAAACGAAAAATACAAGACAGGCCAGGGAGCAGTTGAGCCCCTTGCTTTTATTTATTATGTGGCCGACCTGGCAATTCCGACGGCGCCATATAAATACAATCCACGAGCCAGAAAAGAAAATAACAGATGCAAAAATAATTCATTGAAACATAGGACAAAATAACGCAAACATTAGGTTATGTTGGCGGAATAAAATGGATTTGGTTTTTAGGGGAAAGCAACCAGTGCGCAAGGTAAATGCACCTTTCATGCAAGAAATTTCTGGAAAATCGAATTTTGAAAAAAAGCGAAATTCCTTTTCAGCAGCATACTGTACAAGCAGCCACAAACTGCAAAGCACAGCTTATAGGTACCTCCACAAGGCAGCAATGCCCAACCAACTAAACAAGCGGCAAGGCTCGCATAGTTTACTTTTGTGTTTTTATAATAAAAAACATAAGCTCTCCTTTCGCAGCAGTGAGTGCATACGATGTAACAAGCAAGCAAAAGCAACGAAACGAGAAAACCTACGCCATAGAGCGTTCCTATGTTTTATGTAAAATATACCGTGTCTCGGTTTTTAGTTATATGGCGAAAAACGTGCAGCCACATTTCACGTTTTACATATATTACGTGTAAGCTTCGCGGGACATGGCACAAAAACGTAAAAGCAAGCAAAATTGACTAATAATTTTAGCTTTAGTGGCCAGAGCAGGCTGCAGCAAATACGTATTAAGCATGGGGCATATGTGCCATTTAGGCACCCAAAGCCTCGAATAAGAGATACATAGAGAAATAATATAAAATTGCTAACCAGCGCCCTGTACACATGGTTCGTGTACATGGGACATAAAAGCGGTAATACCAGGCAACGGCGCGCATTTCGTATTAAAGGCAGCAGCATTCAATATATAAAGGCATACACCATGCCGGGCAGCAGTTGCCCCGCAGCCGCAAGAGCCAGATGCAAAAATCGATGAAAAACAAAAATATAATATTCGTGCAATACCATCTAAAGGGGACACATACACACACATACACGTGAGTGCGGGGCCCGTGGTGGGTGCACATGCGCATGGTTCGCGAAATAAGAATAATTACACATACAGACAGGCCACAGCATCGTCGTCACTTTATATCATATGAATTAATTCGATGTCGTGTGTTGTTATGATGAAAATCCGCACAGCAAAATGAAAACAGCACAGTGGGCTTGTTATTGGACAATAATAAAAGTTGGACACTATAAACTCTGATGAGGCTCATATGAAAAGGGTCAACCAGCAAGTGCAGCCCACGATATGAGCAATGAGCATTTTTGTCAGTTATTGGAGTTACCGGGGAGCCAGCCAACAAAAAGATATTTTGGAGCCCGAATTTATACTTCGCGATGGAAAACAAAATATGAGCAGATGATCACAGTTGTCAAAGCCACTAATACTAACGCAGTGAAATTAGATCTGTGATTCTCACGCTTCCGTCAGGCCGTCTAATAAATATTTTAATATAAAAGGAAATAAAATATGAATATAAAAAGCCACGCCAGCAGCCTGTGTGCTGCTGTGTGTGACATTTTGTTGCGAAATCAACAAAATTGCAAAAATGTAAAACAGATGCGTAGACAATTCGTAATGTGCATTTTTTTATTCAATTTTTATTTATTATATTATGGTGCCAATTGTAAAAAAGATTTAATTACATTTCAACAGTGAAACGCGAACAAAGTATTTATATTAGTCTATTTTTGTGTTATTCTCGCGCTGTAACCATAGTTATGCCACTGACAAAAATTCAATGAAAGAGTCCGGCACATGCAAAAACACTTTGTCTATTTTGTTCTGTTTATAACCTTGGGGCACTGAATTCTTACAAAAAAACACAATAATTTCATTTGATTCCTCGACGTCGGTTTAATAATGACAAAAAGACGATAAGTGGAAATAAAACATGGACTGAAGCCCCTGCGATCGTGATTATGATCTGATATATGATCAAATACAATGAAAACAGATGACTGTCGGTAAACTTTGCCGTGAAAAGCAATATTTTCAACCAAGACAGCAAGAAACATATCACAAGCGAAGACTCGATGAGCAATAATTCTGACAAACACATTCAGTATCTGTATTTGGTGGAATAGTCTTTGGGTGATATGACCAGACCGCGACCCTTTCGTGCGCCTCGGTAGATCGTTTCGACAATGTCAATTAGTTCTTGCGGATCGTCCAGCGCCCAGTTGATTTTGTTGTTGTTACCCGTGCCTGAAATTGCGTTTGGAAAATTTTGGAAATATAGACCTGTTCACGAGAGAAGAAAATTATTGGAGAGAATGAGGCACAAGTTTGGTGCAGCTCACACAACAGAAAAATATTTCAAGAGCTGTATAAAAAGCCGTTAAATTAGCATAGATGGAGTAGTTCAATCCGTGGGCCTGCAAGCTGATAAAATAATAAATACAGTCTTTCCGTTTTATAACACTCCAGAAGAGGCATACAGAAAATGTTTCACCGCCTTGAAAATAGCAGTGATCATCGTGCATGATAACCAACAGGTCGACAACGTGGCTCGGCTGCTGTTGCGATGAAACATTTGCTGCATACTTTGTTGGGACCGAGAATAAAATGAACGACTATACCAGAACAAGCCGCTTCATACACGCCCAACCAGAAGTCGCAGCAACGTTTTACTAACGGACAGAGTGCGTTTGCATTGCACAAGCCAATGACGTTGATGTTTCGCAGGAGCACAGCAGACTGGCGTGCACTCGCACAGATGATAACCAACTGCTGGTGCCTCGCCCATCGGTGGAAACACATCGAAACTGGCAACCAATTCGTACAATTCCAGGGTATCGCGATAAGTGACTAAGCGCCAAATTTGTTTTTCGAGAAAAACGCGTTGAAGTTTGAGTGACTGAATTTTCAACACGTTGTTTGGCACAAACGCTGACAACTTACTCCACAGTCCGTTTCCGGGTCTGATTTTTGGTCTCGGGATAGAAGAGGTTCGGAGCTAAAGTACGTCGGCGCTAGTGGCGGTTAGCCATGGTGTCGCTTGACCCAGCCAACTGGCAATGTCGGCAAACAAACAAAGATAATGCCAGGAAAAATAAACTCAAAAAACACGAACCCAAATCGATCATGATGTGTTTGTTTCGGAAGAAGAACATGCAGGTGCACGGGTCGTACAACTCGTACATTTTGTTGAAATCGGGCACCTCAGAAATGTCGACCAGGTAGACGACGGAGAAATTCTTGATCTTCTCGGCGATTTTGAACAGCACCTGAGCGCACAAAATGTGTGACACACAAATTCTCATGTGTTGCGTGAACTTTGAGTTCGATTTTTCTGTTTTTTTTTGTGACCACAAAACTGGGCGAATTTTACAAAACCATGTTCCTGCCAACAAGGATGCCGCAATCCAGACAGTGGAAATACAGTCCGTCTGGCGCACGTGTATAGACTTAACATGGAGGTATACTTGCGTATTTTTCCGCAAAATATATTTTTGGAAAAAAAACCGTTTTTTTCCGAAAAAACCGTTTTTTCCAAATCTTTTCCAGTAGCTAAAGATACCCATGGTCCAAAAACGAGTTTTGGAGCAAATTTTGTCGGGCAACGGTCTGAAACAGGCTAAAAATGCACTTGGAGATTAAAAACTGCTCATTTTGAACTGTTTAGGACCGATTTACAGTGGTTTTGACAACATCATTTCGCGACCTTGGAAAATTTCTCGAAAATTTTTGAAAAAAACCGTTTTTCCCAAAAGTTGCCACTTGGAAAAATTTCCGAAAAAATAAAAACGTATTTTTCCAGGCCTTGGAAAAAAATGTTTTTTTCGGTTTTTTTTTCAGCCCGCAAGTATACATGGAGGTATGAATGTCGAAAAACGAATGTCAGATTATGGTAAACACAAACAGCGACGTGACTGGCAGCCAAGCACAGCACATCTGCGAATAGACAAAACACAAACCAGCGTTTTTCAGACAATGTTTACGTACAATCTGCGCCTAAAAATTCTTCGTTGCACCAAAAAAATGAGAGCTTCAATGCAAATAGAGCCAATTTTGCATCTGAAACGCCAAAGGTCAATTTGTACCTGGGATCCAATCATCTGTGTGCGATTTGCGCTTGCAAAATTTTGCTATGGAAATGCCTGAAACGTGAACGCAGAAAAACCCCGAAATTAACAAACAACAAACCTCATCCATTTTCATGCACGTCGGATCCCAATCGTGACCGAATCTGATGATCACAACTCGATCCTCCTCGGACAGAATGGCTTGGTCCACTTGCCAGCCATTGTGCAAATGTGGCAGCATATACGACATGTCGATCGACTGATTGTTGCTTTGTTATGGCAACGACAGAGGATGAAATGACCTGAAAGATATTGTTGAAATTGTTGACATGATCAAAACCGTTCACAAACATTGTGCTTCGCACGCCATAAACTGAGATAAACCGGATTTGTGCAAAGTGTGCACGAACGGTTTTGGTTGTGAATAAGCCAATACCACGCAGAACCATGCGAATGAGATCTACTGACAGCAACATTTCCACAGATTTGTCAATTTTATCCTGATTTCAGATTTTTCAAAAGAATTTCCATCTGAAAAAAAGACCCAAATGTTTTCAGTTTCACGGTTCATGTCACCTAACTCAACATGACAATAAAACGACAGTTCCTGATAAAATCACAAAAATTCGACAATGTAAAATATTGTCAAAACAAAACAATACCAATGTTGAGCACATCACGAATACAAAGTGGAACAGAACACGAGCGCAAAGTGCTTCATCCAGGCAGCAACGAACAGATACGAAACATACGTGTCCGGCAGCCCAGTAGAGTGGTTGGTTGCATTTGTGCACTTGGAGTACACCGCGCATTGGCGCATACATCGCACCCCTGTCTGCGACATTCTAATGTTTCCTGGTCAGAATCTTGGCAATCAAGAAGGCTGGCGACTCATACACACACATGAAGAAAACACATGTATACAGTATCCCACCCCGCCACAGCAAGTCACACCAACGATTCATCTGATTTCGGCACCCAGCTGAGTGGTCACGGCCGACGTTATACGACCGTGGATCTCATTGGCCTGTTGTTGCGTCAACGCGTGTTCCATGTGACGATAGACGATCCTGGAACACAAAAGGTAGATGTGAAGGAAGCATTGCAAAATGATGCAGCACGCAAGGGAAGGTCATGGATTAGACCAGACGCGAACACAAATTCGTTGGGACACGCCCACCGACCTATAACAATGACTACGTCTGCCCGTCTTCGGATGTGTGAAGTTGTCAATGAGTTCGACTTGTTCAACAACATCCCCGCCTTCGCTGCGCACCAAATCGTAGAAGTCGGTCTCGCTGTAGCCGGATGTCCCTGACGATTCAGGCAGCCAGAATGACAGATCATTGATGCATTGCGGATGGCGGCTGATAGGCTGAAATTAGAACAAAAAGTTTGAGTGTACACGGGCACATTATGCAGTTGATAGCTTTGTAATTGCTGGGGCCTTTTGTACGTGTCTTGTGCTTCTTTTTACCTCATCCGATCGCCGTCACATAATGTAGCCAAAGGTGAACTCTGCCGTTTCGTCCTATTTTCATGGACAGACGGTGCATCGAAACATCGTCCGTGTCAGGTAACGACGTTACACAACGTAACGACAACACCAAAATCCCTTCTCATTGGTCTGGAAAAGCATCACTTGCCACGCACAGACGCAAGCCGGTTGAAGAAGGTGAAGCATGTGGAACTGACAGGTGATCCTTTGTTCTCATCCGAGAAAACAACTGGACCGAAACAGATATCAACATCATCATGTTATGATCACCAGCATAGTAGAGTGGAAGTGGACCATAACTGGATCACACATTATCGGCATGCACCTAGAGGGCCGCAACCGGCAGCACAAAATAACACCGCGTCAGTGCTTCGATGAACCGCGGTCAGCGCGACGACAACAACCATTATTGGGCCCATTTGAAACACAGTGAATATTGCGAGTCTGCTGGTCAGGACAGTGACGTACGGACGAACTGGTCAGGAGGAGAAATGCTCGCCAGCAAGAATACGAGTGCGCACGACACGCGTGTAATTCAGATGTTGATATTCCACGGGTGGGTACCATTAACGCATAACATCGATCCTATGCAACAAACGTCCACATTAGCGTTGGACACAGAATGTGCCTTCCATCACCACAGATGCACATTAGCACAATTGGTGACAAACGAAATACCAGATGGCAGCTTTAAATGTCGCCTCCAACATGTTGCGAATAATTCGCGCCGAATCGGGCCAGCACAATCACTTTTATTGTTGAGATCAGCGAAGCGTTTGTTTTCAACAGACACAGCACAACGAATGTGATGAGGCTGTGTGAAAGAGCGCCGACGGTGTTCACAGAAAGAACTCAACGATTAGCGCAGTAGCTTGGTCCTCGGCTGATTGGGGTCACGTACGAACGGAAACGGTGTCACAACGACGATGGTGATTCAGAATCATCAAGCTTTACAATCCGGAGCCACAGGCTACTGTGGAATATGATAAAAACGTGAAAAATAAGCGAAATCTGGTCAGATGTCCTACCTTGTATTTGATTTGAGCATTGATGTTGTCAGTTTTGAACTGATTTAGAAAACCAGTGTCTTCACTCCAGAACAGTCGAATATCAGGAATGTCGTAGAGTTTCATTGCCAAGCGCTCGAGCCCAATGCCGAACGCCCAACCGACTTTGTGACCAGCGCCAGCTGTGAATCGGAAATATTTTTCTGTTTGTGGTGCTTTTAAGTGCGCGCGACGGAGCGCATGTGCGTTCATTCAACGGACAACCTACATGCACTCTAACACCTACAACTCGGAGACTTGAGTGAAGTGTTATAAAAATAAGGCCGCATTTCTCCGGTGCGACGTTTGGTGACGAAATTTTTCGGGGAGGATGTCAGCGGGTAAACATTCCACTTGCAGTGTCAGGTATGGCTGCGAAAAGAACCGGTTCTTCATCCTTTGAAAAACAAACAAAAAAAATTTCCGGAAAATAAACTTCAAGCACAGGGTACAAAGCACAGATGCATGTGTTTTTTTACATTTACAACTGCGGAAAAACGAAGCAGTTCACAAAACACACCAGATTGCAACAGTTTCTGTTCAATGACACCGCAGCCGAGCGTTTCCATCCAATTGCCGTCGTGTTTCACTTCCATCTCCCACGACGGATGAGTGAAGGGAAAGTAACAGTCGACCCAGCGCAGTTCGATGTCTGGAAAACGCAATTGAAAAACGAAGTACATAAAGAAGAGTTGCAAAGGTAAAAAGCGTGAAGGGATTCCGTAGCATTAATGCTCGATGGGGGACCCCCGATTGCCGGTGCCTCTGATGGGTTAGGTGCCTATTACCCGCAGCAGTTGCAGCTAGCTCATTTGCAGACCCTTCTCACTCAGATACGGGCCTTTCCCACGACACCACTTTGATAGTGCTCCATTGGCTGGGGTTGATGGCAGAACTAGCCAGACCAAACAAACTGCTTAGACTGCCAGGTCCGACGGGGACACGCGAGTAAACGAGGTTTGACGTGAACGTGATCATTTCACAGCGCAACTTTTTGTTTGCACCGGAAATTGTGACGCACCATAACCTTGACTAAATTTCCCAGTTTTTAAAAATACAAAGTTTTTGGCGACAAACTGCCACTGAAATGTGCCAAAAACCAACTGTTTAGATTTCGAAAACTCCTGCCTGAGCCCAATGATCAGTTAAGTTCCTGAGGGAGGGGGGTCCCCAACCCTTGGGTTACGCCTGTTCCCCCTCCATGGTGCGCCTGCCTCTCTGTTCCCCCTCCGGGTACGTCTGCTCCCACAATTTTTGCCCAAAATAGGCAAATTTAGGCCTAAAATAGGCATTTTTAGACATAAAATGAGTGATTTTTGGATCAATGTTGTCAAAAAGCGCCAAAATAGCCTTTTTGTTGAGATTTTTTTTCAAAAAGGGGCAATAATGGGTCAAATGGCTCAAAATGACTTTTCTCCAAATTTGGTTCCCCCAGGTGGGTTTTCCCTCCGTAAAAAACGGGGCACCGCCTGTTCCCCAGGAAGCTAGCTTTCTTGGGCCGGACCCCTTGAGCAAGTCAGCTTTCTTGCTACAGCCTGAACCCGACCAACCTGAATGAAACAAATATCTGGCCAGATCCTCGAGGCATTGTTTCAAATGGAATTGCACCATGTTGGCAGCATCGATTGTGTGCCATTCTTGCCGATCGGTAGGTCGACGGCCGAGTGCATTCGGCTCGAACAGTTGCAGCGATTTGTCATCCCAATTCGGATGGAACAACTGCAAAACATGACACTAACCCCCCTCTCATCTCAGTACTTGCCTACCACAAAACCCGAGGGGGTTGAGTACTTACCACCTGGCACAACTCCAAATCATACCTCTCACAAGCAATTTTACAGATTCTTAAGGCAAAAATCAGTGTTTTTCGACCTTATTTTCCCAAAAATCGCGCGCTCCAAGCGCAAACCCAGCTATAATACGCATTTTTGGGCGAGTTTCGGCGAAAATTTGGAACCAGCACCGTTTTTACCTCATTTTTAGCCAAAATTGTATCATAAAACCGGTGGTTTTTTGCCTGTTGTTGAGTAACCAAAATCCTACCTCTCACGCCTCCGATCCCAACACTGCATCGTTACATGGACCTGCAACTACACTGGCTGGATGCTGGATGTAGTTCTTGGTCCGGAGAGGGAACAGGCGGTTGCCCACTTTTTTCGGAGGGGAAACAGACGAACCCACCTGGGGAAGGGGGAGACCCAAGTTTGGTGAAAAGCCATTCAATGAGGTCGACCATTTTTCCCCTTTTAGGCACCATTTGACCCATTATTGTCCCTTTTTGGAAAAAATCTCAATAAAAAGTGTATTTTGGCGATTTTTGACAACATTGACAAAAAATCACTCATTTTAGGGCTAAAATGTCTATTTAGGCCTAAATGTGCCTATTTTAGGCAAAAATTGGGGGAACAGACGTACCCGGAGGGGGAACGGGCGTACCCGAGC
>JASAMV010009167.1:0-19222 GCA_030248065.1 Rhynchonema sp. JSB1_4
TGATTCCATCGTTCTGTAATCTGTTCTCTGCCGCGCTCGGTCAAATATGAAAGCGCGAAACAGTTCGTCAAATATTTGCCAAGTTTCACGTATGTCACTCTGCAGCTGGATGGCCATAAAGCGTCAAGTTGACCGTCGTGTCAGTGGATTTTTGTTCCTTATTCGCTTATTTCTTCACGCGCGTTGATTGTGCGCAGAAATTTCTCTTTCATTTATATGTATGCAGCAGGCCGACTGCGTGCCCGAAAATGGTCAGAGAAACGACACGCGCGTTTGCACTGTACGAACATACACAATATGTGTCTTACACAGCCGAAATGTCACCGAAAACTTTGCTCAAATACCAAACACAAACAAGAAAGACAAATAAAATGTGTCGCGCGCAGCAAAGTTACTCCTCTGTCCTGTAGCTCCCGAGTTCACGCCACATAAATCAAACAGTCTCCGTTACTCAACATTTGTTTTCATTACCGTATACCGAACAATTCCATCGGTTGAATTTATAAAATTTAAAAAACCAACATTATCCCAAACTCACACAGAATAACAGGTTGAAAGTGAAGAATATAAATTTGATAATTTTCGAGCCGATGCCTGCGACCATGTTTGCTGAGGTTTGGTTATTGACTGATGTTTCAAATCGCGCTTATATAGATCCCGTTGCTCGACGGATTACATTTGCTTAACCTCTTTCGACGCAACTGTCGAAACCAAACGAGTAATTAAGAATCCACGCGAATTTATGTCCGATTACCAGGATTGTGGGTGTGTGTGTGTGGTCCGAGAACAATCAGACTTCTGGTAGTGTGATAAGATGTCGATAATTCTGAAAAGATAAGATATTCGAACGTATGATATCGCGTTTAGACCATCATTATAAACACGAAGAAGAAAACACTTCTTCCACAGAAATGATGAGGAAAACCACCGTTATGGAAAATATTGTTGTGTGAAGAATGCACTTCGCAAACAAAAGTCGAGTAGATCTGCGCGTGAGGCAACAACGGCTCGCAACATTAAGGCAAAAAAACCCTTTTTGTCGTTAAGTGGCAATACAATAGCGGGTGATCTATCGAAGGTGATGGCAGGGTTCACAGTCGCGTCTGCGGGCTACACACAGAAAATAAATGCGGGAGAAAACGAGCGCAAAAAACCTCACTCCGCTGGGTGACATCATCAATTCTGAGGCAGGGAAGGAGCGAATTTTATGCTAAACAGATTACCTACCTACCTCACCAGTCTCCAGATAGCAGATTGGAAAATGGCAAAAAATCTATCTGAAGAGGTGTGCATAATATGCTAAACGCAGCGGCAAAAACGTTCAGTTTGTGATTTGGTTGAGGCGAAAAACCAGGGACAAAAATAAGGAACCTGCATTAGACCTGCAAATAAATAATATTTTTGCACAACAAATACCCATCGGCTGACTCAGCACCAGGCAATTCTACAGTGAACAATGTATATAACAACCGCTGCATTTTGTTCACGCACGACTGTTCATGCAAGGTTTTCAGTACAGTAGCCTGGCGCAACAGCGGGTGGGCGCTGTTCCACAACGCAATCTTACCGCAAATATCATCTCCAGAATATAGGTACAGTACAGATGAAAAAATCTTGCACAACAAGCATAAGAACACGTCGTCGCTCTGCGGGTGTTGCGTTCAAACGGAAGAGGTTATTGTGAAGCTGCTGAGCCGTTGCTGGTTGGCAAGCGCTTACACTGGTACCTACAACTCGCAATAAAAGTGTACGTGCAACACACCGACCGACAAGACAGCTTACACGTCTAGCACCACGGGATTGAGATTTGCACCTAGAAAGCACCAACGGATTACGAAGCGGTTCTGTTCCGGGGTTTGGCTCCGAAACTGGCGCCGGAAATTCCCCGACCTCAATCATCCAGCAGCAAACACGAAATAACAGAGGTTTATATGAACTGGACAATAATCTAAAGCGTGGCGGTGTTACAGCGACCGCTTATAAGCAGGCCAGTAGGTCGGCAGGCCGTCAACTGAACGCTGCTAAAGTCTTGATGATAAACGAGCCGACCCGATATTCAACAATAAGTGTGCAAAACACCGCGCAAAATATTGTGCAAAAAAGTAACCACCCGGCTGTCCAGTACGTAATAAAGCCAATAATACAGCAAAATAACAGCTGGATGCTCTGGCTTGTTGGCTAACGATAGCCAGGAAACCAAATCCGGGCGGTACCCAAACCACCCAGTAGCATTTCGGCAAAGTGGAATGCGAAAGCCCATAAAACACTGTTACATTGAACTTTATGGATCTGTCATCTTGGTCTTGGGTTCTGAAGATTTTTTGGCTCCAAGAGGATGCAAAAACCACAGAGTCAGAACTTTTCAAAACAGGCTATACCGTCAGGGAAGTTAGCAGTATGCAGAAGAATGGACAGTCAAACTCCACGTGCTACGAGCCACCACCACTGTTGTAAAAACATTTGTTTTATGTGGTGCTTTACAGGATGTTACCCACTGGCTGAAATAGAATCTAGTGTTGGCTCGCGGAAAGTTCGTGGGACTTGACGCCGAGTGTCGACTTTTATCAAAGCTTTGTGCAGCTGGTGGAAATAAGTAAGCACAATGTGTGCATATGCGCCAACGTCTGGTTCCATCCATCCATGCACAGATAACATAAGTGCAGAAATTACATATATTGTCTAAAATTACATCAAAATCATGCTCGGGTTACAGCTTCGAAAGCAAACAGCACGGAACACAGCTGCAGAACGACTGACTTTGCTACAAAATTGCATAGGTTATGGTAACTAGAGAAACAAAAAAACTATCCAACGTATATTGTACTGCTCAACAAAAAATTGAAATTGTGTAATGAATCCTACAACAAAACACAATCCAATTGGATTCACGAGCGTGTCCACTGCGAAGACATAGTATACATAGCAAATTCCATAAAACATTGTCATTTGAACACATGCCTGGCATTATGGTGGGGTATGTAGATCAGTTTGGTCACGGGTGAATAGAAGGGCAGATTTGTCCTGGTTTAAAATAAATTTTAGAATAAAATTGTTTTAGTGATTCGAAACGAGACCGTTACACGTTTCAATACAGGAAAGTACGAGCAAGCGACCTTTCGTAATTTTTGGCACCGCCCACGGGAATTATAATATATTTTGCGAAATGTTTTACTACGTAGCTGTGCAGCAACGCAAGAGCGCATGGTACTTTTACGAAAGGGCCGGTACATAATCAAGAAACAGTTTCAAAATCCTAAATTGCTATTATTTTATTTCGAAATTATGAAAGGGGTAAAAATGCGTCAATAAATAACATTAATGACTGCCGACAACACCGTTAAAGAGACTTGCGTTAACACACCTGTAATGTAAATGTTCACGTTGTTTTGAAACGCGTTCCAACGGCACGACAGCGAGAAGAGCAACGTTTCAATAAAATAAAGTAAAAACTCTCAAGTGCCTATAAGCGTTCGTCTACAGCGGTGACACTGACTCTATTAAAATATTCTAAATACACAAAAGTCTACCAGTCAGTCAGCCTATAGCGCTTTTCACCGATTTATTTTCATTCACTGTTCATATCGTTGTGTGTTGGATTTTTCTCGCTGAATGCATCTGACAGCATATAATGCTGGGCGCTAGATAGCTCGGGCCAACTTGAATAAAGAGTAGCTTGGGGCAGTGCAAGGCCGAGCGTGCTTGAAGCTACGGATCTAACCAAAACATAAATGTTTAATTCGTTTAGTTTTTGTGGTAATTACTGCGGACCTTACAGTCATTAGCGCCAGATCCGAATTCCGATCCATGCCCGAGTCCTGGTAGTACCCGATGCGCAGTAATGCTGCCAGCGGCTACCGCGCATGTAACATGGAGTGAAGGTTGCGCAGCGCACCCACCCACGAGCCTGTGCGTGCACACCCATCATGTGAAGGTGTGCGTAAAACGCAACTGCAATGTTGATGCCAAATATAAACACATCCACGCACACTGCGTTTATATATTTATGCGACGCAGATATCCAAAGTTGATGGCGGGCTGCGCTGCGGTTACACCGAGACAGGGTTATGAACACTGATGTTACACTACTTTTTGCTATGTACAAAGGTTAGGATCGAAGGTAAAGGCAGAAGATTTCTCCACCCCTTCTCTGGCGCGTAAATCCTGCGTCTCTAAGGATTTGGAATCAGGGACAAAAGTGCTCATGTAGCATGCTTAAAATTTGTTCAAGTTGGTTGGATCTTGCACACCTTCATGCGTAAACAAATACGTAACATAATTCGATTCTTGTCTCTGATCTGTTCATAAGGTTGATCGCTGCTGCCGGCAACGTGCCAGCCTCAAGGCAACCGATATGTACATGCATTGATTTGATTCTTGCCCCCTTGTGCATATCTAACCGATTTACGCATGTTCATGAACATGCACCGTGTATTGCTCTTTACGGTTCTCGTGTAACATAAATTGTCTCACACAAGTGAAACTTTACAACACGCATGTCTGACATCTGAATCATACTCGCCTGTGGGACGGACAGGACATGGGAATTTTGTTTTCAGCCAACAGCAAGAATAACATCGGAACGATAAAATTTACTCGGCTCCATGCGGTTTAGAAACTGGAGCCTTTTATTTGGAAAGATGTGCATTCTCAGATACGGTTTCGAACAAGCAAAAACGGTGTGAAGTAAAGTCAAACCGGAACTTGAAGAATGGGCGGTCTCAACAAAAGTCGGACTAATGGCCAAGAGAGCTTCATGATAAACTGGACACACAAAGTAAACAACACAAATCATAAGATAAAAACAAGTAATCCATTTAGGGAATTTTGCTGGCTGTTCGGCCTACATTTTATTTATCAAATTCGAAAAATGCAGCATATTGCCATACTGTATACCGTACCTGTGTGCAGTGCAAGTGTGTCCAAAAAGCAAATATTTGAGCAAATTTTTAGTCAGTGAGAAAATAAAATAAAAATAATTGCGACGCACGCGGGCACGCGCGCCGCGTGTGTCTTACGGTAAAACCAAACAAATATTTTTGTCCAAATGTGGACCTTAGCCGGAAACCCTGCCGCTGTAAGGCCGCCGCCGCCACCGCGTTTATTTAGTTACGATTTTGCACAAACATTACTGCATCAGTATGCAACGTAGTTGAAATTAAATAGAGATGGAACTAAAACCAAACTTAACTAACTCAGTTTGCTGCTGAAAATGGGAACTGTCTGAGTATATGGTAAATGGATGGAGGACAGAAGTAGGAAAATAATGGAAAATCCACGCTTCTGGTTCTGGCAATGCGCTACGAGAGTTTATGCGTAAATAATGCAAGCAGGGTGTTTAGGGGATTAGGCAGTAAGCATGGTTCCTGGCTGTGGTACATTGCACGAACAAACAAAACTGAGCCGACGAAGCTTTAACCACAGCATAACAGACCGGGTTGCACCTTTGGTTTCTTTCGGCTTCCGCTACCACACAACAGTGGCTGAATTGGTGTGCAAGACATAATAATTTTCAGTCCAAACCACAAACGCTATTTGACTTTCACCTTTATTTGGGTATTTTTCGTAACATACCATAGCACAAGAAAATGAAGATTCCGCAAAAAATAGCGCCATCACCAGCATACAGTAGGAGAGAATCAGTGAAATTCAATACTTTGTCAGATAACAAAAAGCATCGCATGTTGTATTTCGCTGAGAGCGTTTTCAGGTGTAAGTATAGTCGACCCGTTCTCTTCGCGAGGATTGGCACAAAACACACGTGAACACCAAGGCGACCAGCTGAAATTATCCGTATTATTGTTGATGCGGTATATGGCTTAAAATAACAAAAAACGTGCTCTTAAATATAAGTGATCTGTTTTTTTGTCAAAATTTTACAAACCAGTATGACGAGCTCGACGACGGCGACAATAATGAACGTTGTTTTGTTCATCATGATGTTGTCGTAGATCTTGTTGGCGCACGCGGACGCTCCGGAACACGTCAGCTGAGAATAGCACATTAATACAATGCTTCAAGGTCTAAAGTCAAACTGTTTTCAAGAATAACGCTTGTTGGCAACCAATTAAGTGCATCACCTTGTTCTCAACATCCCTGAGTGCTTGCGAGTCGCTGTTCAACGCGTTGGTGTACATGTTGACGATGACGTCCTTGCCGAACAGCATGAACAGACACCAGGCCACATGGATCAGCAGCACGATTAGCACGAAAGTGAAGTACTGCAAACATTGAGCGGGACATTAGATTTTGTAAAACCACTTGATCTTGGGAAACGTTACTGCATAACTTGTGAGGTAAGGTGTTTAAAGACCGAGCGAGGAACTAACCAAGCCGAGCATACATCGATTCTCACAAGCAGCACCAGCGCAGCCGAAGAACCCGAACACAAATAGCAGACCACCGAGTACGATCCATGTCCATAGAATGACTTCGATCTGAACGTGACATATTAAAACTTCAAAAAATTTTTGTTGGCCAATCAGGGTTTAATTTGATCGGATTTCATGGCCTGTTTGTCACACGCCAGTTCGTTCAAACCAAAGCATGGTCGTAATTTTGACAAATCCAAGAAAAATACCGATGCAAATCCATCGAGACTGACGCCAGCTTTCATAAAAATGTCATTGAACGAAGTCGGGTTGACTTTGGCCCAGATGCCAAATGACAGCAACACACCGCCAAGAAGCTGAAATTTGAATTGTTTTAACGCGACTTGCCAGGAAGAACCGAGCCGTATCACGTGAACATGGAAATGAAAAACCTAAAATGATGCTTCATCTGGTAAGAACAAAGCCCAACCATTATCAATCGAAACACGGTATAACTTCGAAACAAGAATAAAAGAGCTGTGAACTTACACAGACGAAAATGTTGACGATGAAGAGTACGATTTTCACACACGTGTTTCCACAGCCTTTCACCATGATTATGTATTTTCGAGATTGCAATCTTTATGTTAACTTATAACTGAAAAGTTTCGCATAAATAAGGTTGATTATATATAAACATACAGATGCTCAGCGCAATGTGAATGACAAAGCCTGAATTCCTTTGGCATGATGTTATGAAAACAAAAAACGCACACCTGTGGAGAGCTACAGTAATGATTAGCTCACCCGAAGTGCAATGTGCTGTATGCTACAAGGCTCGTCAGAGACTAAACAAAATTGGTTAAATATGAGTCAGATGCGTACGTACATAGTCACCCTATTATTGAACTACACACGCCATATTCCCCAGCCCAAATTTTATCACTCTCAGAACGTGTGGGTAACAGCAACAACAACATCCAGATAGCACTACGTGCACCATGATTGCGCGCTAATGTCAACAAATAGGCTAACATTTCGAATAAGTGCATCATCTATGAATCAGAAATGGATGCACTGTTGTGGCATGTACAGACGTGCGAGCTGAAGTTTACATGTTTGGTGACGTGATAGCAAACAGTGCGACTTTGTGACACAATGCCGCCAAGCTTTGGGCTTGTTTGCTGACTATGACATGAACTTGTGAAATATTCACTGAACTCTAGGCGTGTGAACAAGATCATTTTCAACGTCAATCTACTATAATCATTGTTAGACAGCTCATTCGGACTTATATTCGAATGAGGACTAATTGTTTAGTTGTCAACGCAAATGGTCAACGCACATCGTCACCATCGCACGGACTGGAATAGTCGTCAACGATGATCGTTGGTGTATACAGCGTGTTATGGGATGCATATTTTGCCACTGATGTCTTATATATTAAGTTGCGCGTCAATGGTCAAATGCGCACCATCCAATAACACACGCGGGCTGGGCTGCGTTGGCGAGCAGCGTTGACCATTTGCGTTGACGACTAAACAATTAGCCTTCCTTCGAGACCGAAAGTCCAGTAATGCTAATCAAGTTTCTTTTTGCAGCAGCTGAAAACAATCGGAGAGATCTGACTTCTGAAAAGAAAAACTAATTTCCTCTTCAGCCAGCAGAGCAACTACAAATTGGGTTGGGCAATTAACGTTTTTTTCGTAAAATTCGTTTTTAAAAAAACGTTTTTAATTTTAAAACGCCCAGATGCCCGAAATATGCGCAAAAAAGTTGGAAAACGCTCATGTTGGGAAGAAAACGTGGTTAAATGAAGCAATTCTATGTGTTCTAAGGCAAAATAAACGAGTTTCAACCCTTTTCTGGCGAGTTGCTAACATCCCACATCAGACCCTCATCATGGGGGGACCAACTTTGGCCGGGATCATCATTGAAAGTCAAATTCCGTATATCGACGTATCTCGACGAAGTAAAAATTGGTCGGAAAATTTTTGAAAAAAATGGGACAAAAAATTGGATTTCTTTGAAAATCAGGGTACTTTTTCTGAAAAATCAGGGAAAATCAAGTACATTCAGGGTTTAAAAAAACGAAAAACAACCCAGGCCTTTTTTTAAAAAACGTTGTTTTTTAAGAAAAATGCCGTCGTCTTTTTTGCCCAACACTGACTACAATAGTACGTAATGTACTATGTAGAAGATTAGTCGAAAGTTACTAGACGGGACCCGTGCCTACGGCCCGGCTACAGCGCCGCGCCCGTGTCGTGCCTGGCCTGAGAAGGACGGAAGAAAAATAGAGGAGGGGAGGTCAAGAAGTTGAAAATAATCTCAGTTCATTGAAATCAAATCAGTGAGAAAATGAAAAGCGAAATGGATGGAAAGGAAAAACGATGGAAGGAAAAAGAGGGTTAAAAGAAGAAGAGGAGTAAAGGAAAGAAAAGAGTGAAGCGTGGTGGAAAAGAAACGGAAGATAACAAAGGGGAAACGGAGTTAAAAATAGGAGGGGGAGAGTGGAAAATGGGCTTGAGAAAGGTGGGAGGGAAGGGAAAGAGGAGGGGAGGTCAAGAAGGGGGAACAGGGAATTGGAAAAAAGAAGGAAAGAGTAGAGAAAAGGGAAGGAAGGGGGAAACGGAGTTAAAAATAGGAGGGGGAGAGTGGAAAATGGGCTTGAGAAAGGTGGGAGGGAAGGGAAAGAGAGGAGACTGGCCTGAGAAGGACGGAAGAAAAAAGAGGAGTCAAGGTCAAGAAGGGGGAAAAGGGGAATTGGAAAAAAGAAGGAAAGAGAAGAGAAAAGGGAAGGAAGGGGAAAGGAAAGAAAAAAGGAGGGAAGGAAGGGAAAGAGAGGAGAGTAAAAATTGGAAAAAGAAGGAAAGAGAAGAGAAAAGGGAAGGAAGGGGAAAGGAAAGAAAAAAGGAGGGAGGGAAGGGAAAGAGAGGAGAGTGAAAAGAGAGGGAGGGGGCCGCAGACATACATATACATACATACATACATACATACATACGCCTTCCTGTTTTAGTAGTATAGATGTGAACACACAAAATCACGGATCATACCACTGTTTACGGCTTGTATGGGTAGAGCAGACAACTCACAGAATTTGTTCATTCACCTACTTTGGTAGAAAATATCTGAATAAACCAGCTATGCATATTTTACGCGCCAATAACAGGATAAACGGTTTTGCGGCATAAACAACGGAATAAAGGTAGAAATAATGGCAGGGAACGTCATCCAAGAGTGTAAGAGAGCTGCTATATGGGGGACACGTGCAGATGAAGCGCCCAAAGCGCGCACCCTAAGCACCTTACTCGGCGGGAAGGGAGGACTGGTTTGAGATTTTGAAACGCCTGTTCGCCTAAAAACCGGCTCGTTTTGCGCGCCAACCAACACACACAGAGAGTGTGTAAACAAACAACGTTATGCTCTCGGCAGTTGTTTGTGGAAAACGGTGAGCTTGTGTCACTGCTTTATTTGTGATTCGGGGTATCGATGTTGCTCACTGTGGCTTTCTAAGATCTCCACGATGAAAAGTACAGTGTGGAAGTGTCAATAAAGTGGGGAGTAAAACAAACAAGAAGCGATTTTTAACTTGGTAATCGGACCGGATCGAACCGAACCTGTCTTGGTCTTGGTGCGATTTTTGCGGTAAGCACAGTTTAAGAGATTTAATACGACCATCTTAAAAATTGTTTGTATTATTAGGTCGCGAAACTACTTTCAGGCTGATCGAAATTAGTGGCTCCAAAGTTGCACAACCAAGGCAGATCGCTCCGATCCGATCCGATCACCAAGTTTGATGTCGTTCAAGGTGTCTTGAATGCGATGCGCAAAATGCTCAATCAGGGGCGAGTGTGTCCGGTGTGTTCGAAAAGGAACAACAAGCACGAGAGCCGTGACTTGACTTGAAGCATGAGCAATTAGTCGTGGCAATGTAGCAAGATCAAGCGGCATTTGTTTACGAAATAAACCTTGATCGATCTTGCAATGCGAAGCAGCCGATGATGGTTTTATTACGTAAAGAAGGTACCGTTTGACACACGCCATTATCGACCAGTCTTCATTCCAGTGGTGCGTCACGCTAGCGTCACACGGGAGGTTTCAGAGGGCATCGAGGGTGAAAAAAGCACGCCAAATGCGACGGCGTGCATCTGTGTCACGCGGCACAGTCAAATTGGTGCTGTGAATAACTTTTCTACCAGAATGAGCTGTTTTACACTGTTTGATGACATAAATCGTTAATCACAAACGTTTGTGTACGCCTCGACAGCCCCTATCTGAGGAACATACATACATACCTCTCAAAAACTACTTTGGATTTGTTCAGGCAACGTATTATACGCATCCGAGTTCAACGGGAGTACTTGTAGACCTCAAGAAATCATAGAGTATTTCCTCCAAAATTTGCCTAATCGTGTCAATGCCGCATAACGGTCGCGGTCTTTGCTGGGCCATCGCACTCGGTGGAAACAGAAAAACACACGGATTGCTGCGCGGTAGCGTCACAACTGCATCGTTGGTGCGACGCGTGACGCAGATGGTGACGCACCACTGGAAACACCCCTTAATGATTTTGAACCATTTTCGTCCAAGTCAGCATCGCAATGTGTAATCAAACGAAAAATCTTTTCAACCAAGTTTTCGTGCCTGTTACAAAAACCGGCTCACAAACTTTTTCACACACAACTGCTGTTGAAGACGAAAATAACTGTGCTCATAAAGAACGGTTCTTCAAATGATAGTGCAGCTGCATCAAACAAAACTGGTGAAGTGCTGTTTTGCTGGCATTAAATATAACCAGTTTGTATAGTTGGTGGTATGTATAGTAACAGCAGTACAACCGTTTTTTTCGCGCGTGCTCTATTCACACTGGACATTTGCCACATCAGTCAAGAAACAAGGACCTCAAAAGTACTCAAGAATTTGAAGGAATCCGCGGTGCAGAGTTAAAAGAGGTAGTTGGGCTTTGCCTGTGCTTGAAGCCAAAGAGTAACGCCCTCAAGATCATGGGCGCAAAGTGGAAGGCAAGCACAAGAACAGCTCTGTCTCTGGTGTTGGGGTCCCTGATTCCTTCCTTACTGGTGGTGCTTCGGGCTGTTATTACATATGTACCTATTTTCTTTCCATGTTCTTTCCAGCTGCGCTGCAGTACTTGGCACGAAACTATAAGACATAATAACTGCATGACAGAATAGAAAGGAGGTGGTGGTCGCAAAAACATATCGCCATCGAACAGTTTGCATGGCTGCTTAGGTACACTTTGTGCGACCTGTTTTTGCTCTGAGCACATGTGCACGATAAACACACGATAATCCGAAACATAAATTTTCCGAGTGAAAGAGGCAGAAAGATAAGAGACGAATTCGATTGGGTTTCGTTTCGTTCTCTCGTTCAGAGGAGCGTGACAAAGTTCTTACGAATTGTGCACATCCAGGGTCATACTTTTGTGACATATAAAAAATGGTTTGGAACTTGCAAAACCAAACCACTGCTGCGCACATGACTGGTCCTGCGGTTTTTCGATTACAAAAGGGATTAACGGACATGATGGCCAAACAAAACAACCGCTATAATGTGAAGTATGAATCTGGCAAATTTTGTTCTGACCAAAAATGAAAGCTTGGAAAATAGGCAACAAAACTTGCCCAACACGACAGCAACCAGAAAAAATATCATACAGTACTTCACACCCAAGTGGCTTGTGGTTAACGGTGTCCGCTTAACATTTGAAGGAAAACAGAGGAAAGAGACATGTCACTGAGGTGCCGTGTTACAGCTGCGAGTCCGGAATGTAATTTAGTAGCTGTGCCTGCCACACTGCCTGTGGCAAGGAGGGCACATAATGAAAAAAGAGCCATGTGCACGTTTGCAAAAGGGATAGGCCACGATGCGCTCATTAGTTGCGCTCTTGGCTGCGGGGAAATGGAACACATGTGCGGCTGGATGGTTGGGAAACGAAACAGTGGTGAAAATTTGCAACATCTGCGACAGAAATATACAGGAATTGCTCATGTAGCGTGCCTACAGGATTTTGCGTCCCTGTGAATATGCCTGACAAGCCCTTTCAAATGGCGACAAGCCCAGTGGTTTTGGCTTGTGGTCAACGCACTACATACGCGTATACACTTATGCACGCGTATCATGCGGCACGCACATGCAAATTATGGGTGGCTTGTGAGGGTATCCATTCACACAAGCCGCACTCAATGCAGCAAGCAACAGGAGTGACAGACGATGCTCTCACGAACACCGAGTCATGCTTGCTTTTCATGCCATTTTATGGCCCTTCATTATGTCAGGTGTTTATCATGCTGCTGATCTTGTTTTGGTGTGCACTGAAACCATTACGGAGCATTGGGAAACAACGACGAAAAATTGCAACACCAAAAAAGCAGATGAAATTGCATTTTAGCGATTAACGAGCTGCACACGTCACATACAATTTGGGTGCGTTGGGTCAAGTGCTTGTTAGCCCGAAAATGCATGCAGATGCTCCGCTTGTTTGCCGTTGAGATCAAGTGAAATGGAAGTGTAAACAAACCAGGGCATATCGCTGGGTCTGTTACGCGAAAACTGTCGCCGCTGCTTTCAAAATACTCCTGATGCAACATGATAAAAGAACGATGTTAGACCACAAAGGCATATAAAGGTGTAGACAGAGTGTGCGGTGAGGGCGATTTTTCATGTTCGGACGTTGTACGGACGATGGTCCGGACGTGTTGCGTGTTATAACTTTCATGTGTTGTAGAAAATTTCGTCTGAAAGGAAAAGACTTTCTTTGGAAACCGAACTAGGTATGGTCTGAGGGCTTTGGTCCGGACATTAGTAGTGCTCAGCTTGACAATGTGTGTGTTAAAGAAATGACAGAGAAAATGTTTCAAAATTTTGCGGTTTTTTGAAATTGGTATATTGGGTGGCATTTTCGAAACGTTCTCGTTGGTTAAGGTGTTAGCCGTGTCAGAAAAGAAGAAGGTCCGGACATTAGTATTTTGGCGATTTTTGACGACATTGACCTAAAAATCACTCATTTTGTACCTAAAATGCCTATTTTAGGCCAAAATTTGCCTATTTTAGGTAAAAATTGGGGGAGCAGACGTACCCGGAGGGGGAACAGTGGGGCAGGCGTACCATGGAGGGGGAACAGACGTACCCGAGGGGGGGACCCCCCTTCCCCCCAGGAACTACACTGGGGCAGAGTACCTCGGGCCCGGGCTGTTTGGGAATGAACCCAATTGCATCGTCCCGTGCTGTGGCTGGGGGGGGGTTCCCCCCCAATGGTACCCTACCCGCCCCGGCCTGGTACGCTACCCCCCCTACCCGCCCCGCTCTTGTACCCTACCCCCTACCCGCCCCGCCCTGGTACCCTACCCGCCCCGATTTTTAACCCCAAAATGCCCATTTTTCGGTCAAAAATGCCCAAATTTCGACCGAAAAACCCTAAAAAGTGCAAAAAATCTGGCGCTGCGCGCGATATATGCACTTTTTAGTACATAAAAACAGGCACCCGAAAAAAATTGTGTTGTACCCTACCCGCCCCGAAAAATCTTCCGCCCCCCCCCCAAACCGGCTTCCCCCCCAAATCCCAGGTACACTACCCCCTACCCGCCCCGATTTTTTCCACCTATGTACCCTACCCGCCCCGCAAAAGTAGCCACAGCAGTGCCCCCGACAGTGTAGTTCCTGGGGGCAGTGGTGTCGTTGGGGGGAAGGGGGGGGTTACCCTGGTATCCGAGATTTTTCGGGCCCGGGCTGTTTGGGAATGAACCCAATTGCATCGTCCCACTTATTTTTAGGCACAACAACTTGGGGGGGAACCCACACTGGGCAGAGCACCCAGGGCCCGACCTCGGGCCCGGGCTGTTTGGGAATGAACCCAATTGCATCGTGGTTGCTGTGGCTGAAGGGGGAGTGGGGGGGGGTCGCCCCCCAATGGTACCCTACCCGCCCCGGCCTGGTACGCTACCCCCCTACCCGCCCCGCTCTTGTACCCTACCCCCCTACCCGCCCCGCCCTGGTGGCGATTTTTGACGACATTGACCTAAAAATCACTCATTTTATACCTAAAAAATGCCTATTTTAGGCCAAAATTTGCCTATTTTAGGTAAAAATTGGGGGAGCAGACGTACCCGGAGGGGGAACAGTGGGGCAGGCGTACCATGGAGGGGGAACAGACGTACCCGAGGGGGGGACCCCCCCTTCCCCCCAGGAACTACACTGGGGCAGAGTACCTCGGGCCCGGGCTGTTTGGGAATGAACCCAATTGCATCGTCCCGTGCGGTGGCTGGGGGGGGGGGTTCCCCCCCCAATGGTACCCTACCCGCCCCGGCCTGGTACGCTACCCCCCTACCCGCCCCGCTCTTGTACCCTACCCCCCTATCCGCCCCGCCCTGGTACCCTACCCGCCCCGATTTTTACCCCCAAAATGCCCATTTTCCGGTCAAAAATGCCCAAATTTCGACCGAAAACCCTAAAAAGTGCAAAAAATCTCGCGCTGCGTGCGATATATGCACTTTTTAGTACATAAAAACATGCAATCGAAAAAAAATTGTGTTGTACCCTACCCGCCCCGAAAAATCTTCCGCCCCCCTCCCCCCCCCAACCCGGTTTCCCCCCCCCCCAAACTCCGAGGTACACTACCCCCCTACCCGCCCCGATTTTTTCCACCTATGTACCCTACCCGCCCCGCAAAAGTAGCCACAGCAGTGCCCCCGACAGTGTAGTTCCTGGGGGCAGTGGTGTCGTTGGGGGGAGGAGGGGGGTTACCCTGGTATCCGAGATTTTTCGGGCCCGGGCTGTTTGGGAATGAACCCAATTGCATCGTCCCACTTATTTTTAGGCACAGCAACTTGGGGGGGGGAACCCACACTGGGCAGAGCACCCAGGGCCCGTGCTGTTTGGGAATGAACCCAATTGCATCGTGGCACGGCTGCCCCACTGTTCCCCCTCCGGGTGGGTCTGCTCCCCCAATTTTTACCTAGGATGGGCAAATTGGCCTAAAATGTGCATTTTTAGGCATAAAATGAGTGCTTTTTAGGTCAATGTCGTCAAAACTCGCCAAAATACCCTTTTTATTGATATTAATGACTTTCCCCCCTCCCGGGCCGCCGAAATTGCGGTACCCGGATAGCATGCTAGCTTTCTTGCGTGGTCTTTCTTTCTTGCATTTTTAGTTTACTGCATTGGACGATAATGTTTTTGCGAGTTTGTTTTGAAGTTGTTTGTTTCATGTTTTTTAAAAAAAGTTCAAATGGTTCGTTGCAGAGGCGAAACGAACCGGTTCGGAGGCGAGTGTTGCACTGGTGGATCAGTCGATCAGCGATGGTTCTATTGTGGCAGCGTATTCTGATGCGGTGGTCTATCCGGTGAATGAAAAGTTGCTGGCTGATGATTTCATGGCTTTTATGAAGCAAAAAGCGCAATTGAAGGGTTTGCGCATGGTGGAGTAAGGTGAGTTTTGAGTTTTGTTTCTTTTTCGTAACGTGTTGGCGCATGGTAAATTTTATATTTTAATCAAAAAACAATTGAGGCCGCTTATTTTGCGTTTCAGGTTTGTAGAGCAGGAATAAATTTTGAAGAAAGACGTGGAATTTTGTGGTCTCAATTTTTTTAAGAAAAACATGTTGCTGCTTGTATTTTCATATATGGAATGTGTATGTAGGGATGCGATGTAAGAGGTTTAGAAGGGTATACAGTGTATATTTTTGGTAGTTGGTATCCTGGCATCCTCGCATCCTGGCATTGGATATGGTTCACCAAATTTTTGTATTGAAAAAGGATATGCATATATACTTTGAAGTTTTGTAGTTCTAATTTGTTCTCTATAATTTTGCATTTTTCAATTTTTTGAGCATTTTTCGGAAAAAAGTGAAATGTTTGTTGTGGAACGGTATTTAGTTATCCACGGTTGGTTAGTTCCATTTTTGAATCTTTTTTTGAATTTCACTTTGTTTGTTATTTCAATCATGTTGGTAGGTTAATACATGTTTGTTGCGGTAATTTGTTCGGTTTTTCCAGTATTATTTTCTACGCAGGTATCACAGTTAATTGTTGCAGTCATTCTGTGGATTTGGTTCACTTTTTTAATTTGGATTACATATTTGCGTGCTTTGGATAAAATTTGTTTGTGTTCGGTTTGAATTCATTTTTAAGTGTGCTTGCACTTGTGTCTTCAACCGTTTCATTGAAATGGGTTATATTTCAAATTTGCTTTGTGTGGTGTCGCTATTTATGGATAATATAGATATCTGCTTGTTGTTGATGTTATAGGTTTGGGATTTGGTTTAAGGGTAACAATTCGTTTTGTTGAAGGTGTTTTGTCTAAGGGTAACATTTTGGCACCTTTAGGTTTTTGTTTGTGTAACATGTCTAAGGGTAACATTTTGGCACCTTTAGGTTTTTATGTCTAAGGGTAACATTTAGGCACCTTTAGGTTTTTTGTTTGTGTAACATGTCTAAGGGTAACATTTAGGCACCTTTAGGTTTTTGTTTGTGTAACATCAACGTTTTGGTCCATTTTAAGAATGTCGACATTAGTTGGTGATCGTCGCCGTGAGTCGGATGCTGATAATGAAAAAGAAAAGAAAAATCACAGTGGTATGTCATCACCAACGATTGTTGTGACGGACCTCGATACATCGTACGAGGAGGAAGCTGAAATGAAGGTGCAGTTACGAATATTAAATTTTTGTTGTCGTATTCACTATAAATTATATTTCATGTAATGATGTTTTTGGGGGGTATTATTTTATTTTAGTTGCATGTGGTGACGAAAGTTTAAGTAGTGTAGGTTTATGACTTGGTTGTGTATTTTATTAAGGTTGCAAGTGTTTTGTCGCTGTTGTTGGGTATGCAGACATATTTCAGGGGAATGGGAACAACAATAAAGGTCGCAAGAGGCGACGAAAGACAAATACTTCATATTATGGTTTGAAGTACTCGCTTCCATCGCAAAAGCGTCGCAAAGCGCGACAGAGGAAGCCCGACATTTCTCGATCGTTGCGGGTAAGATTGGTAGTTTGCAGTTTTTCTGCGGGCTTTGGCATGTTTTTTTTAATTTAGTATTTATTCGTGATGTTGGTGATGGTTGTCTGTTTCATGGGCGTCTGTTTTGGAAAATGTAAATGGTATTGTTATTTGAGGTTGAGGCTCGGCATTTCGTTCAGCCATGCAGTGGGGTTTGTTTGGAATTCCAGGGTGCTGTTTCCGGTCAAGTGACGCCGGTGAAAAGTGGCGTCTGTTCTAGTTCGTCGGTCACGACGGCTTCGTGCTCGACTCGGAACGATGGAGCACCAAGTATGGATGAAAATTATGATGATGAAGTCCAAGTTAGTGCATGGATGTATTTGTTGTGGCGGTTGTGTGGCGCCTTTTATAGGACGCCTTTTTTGCCATGATTAAGATTTCATATATTTAGGAGAAATATATGCAGTGTTTGTTGAAGGGTAAACATTTAGGAAGTTTAATTTTTCTTCATATGTGGGGTGTGTGTGTCTTACGAATGTTCATATTTTTTTTTACAGATCCTGTCTCCTCCGCCGACTGAAACGGAGCACATTCATGATGTGTTGTCGGCAGTTGATGAGCGCAGCATTGGTTTGAATGATGCCTTTCTGCAAGATCCTGTCGCCTGCAGATGGAGGCATGCCACTAATTGACGATATTGACATTGAGCGCATTCTGAACGATCCTGATTTGTTGCGTCCGCTGTTAATGTTAGTTTGTGGGCAGGGTTATATCAATTTGCAATTGTTTATCGTTTTCAATGTCGTGTTTGTTTTTAAAAAAAATTTAATAAATGTGCAATGGTTTTTTATTTATGTGCGTAGGTTCGCGACACTGGGACGCAGACGACGGAAGAACGAGGCAGTTTTGGCGTTGATCGTGAATCGCAAACGGGTCATGAGGTTGGCTGTGTCGATAGAGAGACGCAGACCGAAGGTGATATTGGTTATGTGTCCGAGGAGTTCAGTTCGGTTCATTCAGTGTCGCAGTTTGTAGGTGAGGACGTGGCTATTGAACAGGCTCTGCGAAGTCAAGTTATCATAATGTTCTTGTTAATCATGATCGTCAGGGATCTGCATGAACGACGTTTGTGATGTATCATAGAAATTTATGGTGTGCTGTAGGTCTATTTTTGTTTCAATTGTTCAGTAACTTTGTTGTTGAGTCTATGTTTGCGTCTTGTTATGAGCGTTTTTCGGGTTACGGGCGGTCGTTGAATGAAAAATTAATAGATTGTGTGTTAGTTGGTCGTGGAATTCGCCGTCTTTTTGATCAGTCTTGAAAATGTGTTACATATAATACAGTATTTTATTGACTAAATTCAGTAAAAGACAACTGAAAGTGATATTGTTGAGCCACATTCAATCGGCCATAACTACCTCCGTTCATTCCCGGATAGGACTAGCTAGATGTGGAGCATGGTGATAAGTCAAGTGTTGGAAACGTATAGGCATAGTCCAGTAACACTAGCTCGATTTTCGAGTTTGTGTGTATGGAAAGGTATAGAAATGGCAATTATCGTATTTGAAGTTTGTATGTAGGTATCTTTCGCAAATGAGTAGTTAGGTTTCAGTCTTGCAGCATTCTCGGAGCTGTGAAATCGAGCTTATGTTGCTGTAGTTTGGTTTCACATTTTTGTTATTCATCTAATAGTAGGCTAGCCACGTAAATGACACATGAAGCATTTTTACCGCTCGCAGGAAATGTTTAGGTTTGAAAGGAGAAGAAGCAAAGAGAAGCTTGAATGGTAGGTAGTAGTGTTTGTTGACGTTTTAGAAATTATGTGGCAAAAAACAGTAATTAGTGACATAATGGAAATTTAACGCACTCTTCCACAAAAAATATAATTGAAACGAAATTGATAGAAAAGAAAAAATGAAACAACATTGTACCTATTTGATGCAACAAAGATAATA